>CAJPDP010169069.1:0-15712 GCA_905336975.1 Bombina variegata variegata | reverse complement strand
AACGCCGCCCCCTGCAGATTCGTGGCCAATGGGCCGCCAGCAGGGAGGTGTCAATCAACCCGATCGTACTCGATCGGGTTGAATTGCGGCGATTCCTGTCCACCTGCTCAGAGCATTCGGAGCTTGATAGATAGGCCCCTATAAGTAAACACCTGGACAGTTCTTGAGGGCAAAACGTTTTCTTAAAATAGACCATGGAAAGACCCCAGAGATAGATGCATCTCCTCATATTATAAGCTGCAAAGTATTTAGGCTAAATTTAAAGGGACAATGTTGTCAGGCAATCAGAATTCATTGTATTCAAAACTCATGCAGGAACATTCAAATGGGCTGGCTCCCCTTTAACATACACTGGGGGTTGGTTTCTGCTGTTACGTCTTGTCTACATATCTTTTATTTAGCCAATACTGCAGTATTGAAATAGATTACGGTTTTAGCTAGAAGAAGCAGCTATTTCAAATGACAAAATAGGTAGAGAAGATATTTATAAACCGTTTAATACACTCCAGTAGGTAAATGGATGGCATTACGGGAGAATTTTACAGTACAATATTTCTTTAATTCCTCACCTGCCAAAGATGAGTTTAATGCATTGCTATACAATGAGTTGCCAATCACAGACTAGTATACGTATACCCCGTGAGCTTGTGCACATGCTCAGTAGGATCTGAATCATAAAAGTTTATTTTGACTTGAGTGTCCCTTTAAGGGACATGAAAGTTAAAATTCAACTTTCATGTTTCAGATAGACCATGCAGTTTTAAACAACTTTCCAATTTGCTTCTCTTGGTAAATTGACTTTGTTTTCTCTGTATGTTTTTTTGAAAAGCAATCCTAGGTAGGAGTGTACACATGTATTAAGTACTATATGGCAGCAGTGCTGTAAATGTGTTTGTTACACACTTGAGCTCTAGATGGCAACAGTGTTTGTAGCAATTTTTAACATTTTTACAAAAATAACTGCAATACTGCTGACAGATAGTGTTCCAGATATGCCTACCTAGCCATGCTCATCAACAAACCTAAGCTAAGAATTGTTTTCATGTTTTGAAATGGTTGGGAAAAGCAAATCAAAAGAAGAATTCTTTGTGACACATGAAAATGATCTGACATTTAAATTTCAGTCTTCATAAATAAAGTTTTATTTAAAAATGCAAAAACAATTCTTATCTTAGCTGCTTTCACTCTACAAAGGCGGAAGATATGTGGTCCTCATCTCTTTGAACTACCGCAGGGAGCATAATATTCCCAATTCAAAGGAAAAGAGTAGGAAACATTAGAAAATCTAAAACAGAATATCTCACCACAGCAAAATTTATTCACAAAAATAAAAAAAATGGAAATGAGGCTGCAACCAAAGTAAGTTTCTCAGGGGCTCGTTCATTTATTATCATATATGTTAAATTGTATCAATAAAAATTGTTAAATTACCTCTTGGCCTATAAAGCCTAAAATATTTACTATCTGGCCCTTGACATTTGCTGATCTCTGTTGTAGATTGTAAGCTCTTCTGAGCAGAGCAGGTCTCATCTTGTGTTTGTTTTGTTTAATCTGTTTTGTGTCTTTTCTACCATGAATCAGGGTTCCTGTGTACCCCTACTCATGTACCCAACGCAACAGAATTTGTTGCCACTTAAATGTTAATATAAATGCTCCCTTATCCTTTGGGAGGGTAATATATAGTTGCCTATAGTTATCCTATTCTTGTAAACGTTTCACTATTAAGAAACATGTGCTACTGTCTGCATTGCAATAAGGTTATAATGTACCTTATTTATTAATTGTCTAGTTTTTACTCGGTTCTCTATTTAAAACAAAATATTGTGCAAAAAAGAGAAGCTAAAATAAGAGAAGGTTTTGAGTGAAAGACTATGAAGAGAGGTTAATAAAATAAGTTTTATTGTCCTGGTGAACAGGAGCTTGCAGGAGATATGGTTACTTTATATAAATACATTCAAGATCAATACAGGATGTCGGTAAAGGGACATTTAATCCCAAGAAATTTACAAATGACTGGAGTTTACACAGTGAGATTTAGAGAAAGAAGATTTCATCTTCAGCAACTCACTGTCAAGGCAGGTTAATAAAGGGGCATATGAGGCAGAACGTAAAGTGCTCTAGTTTAGATTGACAAAGTAAGAATAATAAAAAAATGAAACAGAAAAGAGTAATAAAATACTCGAATGTGCTAGAGAATTTTATTATTGCATTATTTCCCCACAATGAGTTAAACACATAATTAAAGTCAACTCCCAACTTGCAATACACTACTGATGCTGATTCAATCAGGGGTGGCATATGTGTGCAGCAGCCATCACAGTCCATGATCTTCTCATGACAAAATGATATTAATCGTTTAAACATTAATAGAGTCGTCCATGATTGCTGATGTATAAGAGTTTATAATATTATCCCTTTTTCAACACCTATACCAATGTGTGACTGAGTAGATTTCCCCAGTCTATGGTCTAGACCTCTATGGTATAGTGGCCTAGATTCTCCATCACTCAAATAGTAAATCTCCAGTTCCTAGGTTATCCTTTGGAATGGACTAATTACATTTAGGAAGTTATCTAATACTTTAGTGAATCTGTAATATAGCATAACATAAGACATTTTGGAAGTTCCTCAATAAATACCCAGAACAAAATCCTGCAATCACATATAAAGTATGTAGCTTAGATGTAGTTAATTATACAAACAAATCCACAATAAGTGTAAACTTTAATTTATTTGCCAATATTCTCCAGAAATATCTTGTTGCTCAGAACTTTCTGGGCTAGTCGCTCAGCCCTGGACATTGTCAGGAGCTCTCTGAGCAGGTGGAAGGTCAGGTCCAAGGAACTGGGCTTTCTGCCATGCCTTTTGGAAGGGTAACTCTCCTTGTGCTCTTGGGAGGAAAACTCAGCCATCTTCTGAGTCCCCAAGAGAGAGCAAGGTCTCTCTAACATATTTGTGTTGCATTTTGATCTTCTTCCTGGCTCATCTTTTGGCGCAAATGACAGATCAGGCAATGCCTGCAACAAGAACTGGTCAGCACACTGGTAGGGGGGTGAGAGGGTCATAGGACGGCAGGGTCCCATGGGCAGGTAGAGCATGAGAAGAAGCACAGGTGACAGAGTCATGGCCAGTAAATGGGGCAGCTTTAATGGAAAGAGCAAAATATTGTGAGTCAATATATACAGTGTCTATTATGTGTTTGTATAAAGTACTAACTAAATCTCTGGTGAGATTGGTTTGTGGTAAAAAAAAATTGTAATTGTTTTATATATTACATTTATGACCATATCACCCTTGTTTCACTGCCAGAACTCCTAATTGCACCACAAAGAACAGTCTAACCTTGTGACTGAGTCATTGCTTGTCAGGCACCACTAATGTCATTGTCCAACTCTCTGCATCCTCACCACTCTGACTCCTTTCCTGGGTAAATCAGACCCACTTTCGAAACATCCCTGCCTATATAGTCTATATTCTAATACTGGGAAGTATACACACACATAACCTTTTATACTAGATTTGTTTTTGTAACCCCTCTGTTCTCTTTCAGTTTATATTTGTTACATGAAACTGAACAGTATTACTCCAGACCTGAGTAAGGGACAACATTACTTTACTTTATCAACTGTCAATCAACTAAATAGATTGACAAACAGATGATTAAATAGATAAATAGAACTAGATGATAGATCTACTTATCTATTTTCTATTTAATTCTATCATATGTCTCTCTCTTTATAAACATCAAGGTGTTCTGTATAGCTTATTAAAACCAACTTTATTCTACCCTTTGATATTAAAATACTAACTGTCCATTATTTGTCATGGATATTAACATACTAACCACTCATTTCTCCCATAGATTACTTGCTCAGTTCTCCCCTATTGTATTATGATGCAATATGTTATCACACAGGTGCCTTTTAAAAGGTAAATGTAAAAAACACCTAAATTCACATAAACTGCTGTTTAGATTTAGATCTGTATACTCAAGTTTTACTTCTGGCTCCTAACTTTTTAAAGTACTCTACATGTATACATATATATATACACACACATACAAATATATATATATGCAACACACATATATGCATACATTCTGGCTCCTAGCTTTTTAAAGTACACTACATGTATACATACATACATATATACATGCATATATAAATATATATATATATACATGCATATATAATAAATGCATAAAAATACTGCCCCTTTTCTCTGTGGGGTATTAAAATACAGCCAATTATATCATCTCATGTGCTAATAAAATGCTATCCTTTCTCTTCCCTGAAGTATTAAGATGCTGCCTTCTCAGCTCACGTATGCCCAGGAGTCTAAAAATGCTCTTACTTCTCTCCTGTAGTACTCAGATATTGTCCTTCACTACTCACTTTGGACGTTAAGTCAGAGCACACCTTCAATTCTCTCCTAAAGGTCTTTTTTCTTTCTTCTCATCTTCAGTATTAAGATGCAGACTCATCACATCTCATCTGTCATATGAAAAGGCTGCTCCTTCATTTCTCATTGAACAATTAAAATATTGTCCCATTGTTTTACTTCTAGGTGACGCAACCATATTCCCCAGCTGTGTTGATGCACTGCCCCCTTATTCTTTTCCTTGGATATTTAAACAACATTTCCTGGCATATGATACATCCCTGGGATAAAAAATATACAGCTTTGCTCATGCAGCACTGAAGATTGCCTCCTGCTTCTGTCTTCAGTTATTAAGACACAGCCTCTTAAATTCTCTCTTCCCATATTCAAATATTTCCTCATTACTTTTTACTGGAGGATTTTGCCCCTTTTCTCATTTCTTTTGATGCTGCTACACTATTTCTCACATATCTCCTGGGCTATTTCTTCCTTTAACATAATGTTTATTCATTTCTGCATTAAGGGAAAAGTGGTCCATATTAACCACCAGGTCTCTCCATTGTCATCAGCCGTGTTACGTTTACCTGTATCTATTTTATTCTATGCAGCTAATTCAATAAAGAATGAAGAGTGGGTTTTAGTGAATTATATGTACAGAATAAAATAGGAACAAGTGAAGCTAAAGAGGCTGTTGGTGAGGCTAGTGAAGTCCGAGAGACCTCTTAGTGAATTTTCCCATTGACTTCCCACTTCCTCCCTGTAGTGTTAACAAGTGGCTCTCTGTAGTATTAAGTAGTTACCTGACAGTCCTCCCTTTGAATATAAATGTGTTGCCTTCATTTCTCACCTGCTGCAGTATAGTCTCTAAAGCCAGCCACAGAAGTCTCCTTGTTAGCTGACTTTTAATGTTCATTTATAACTGAAGCTTGCCACGTGTCTTCCAGGACAGGTGGGGGTGTCTGTGGGATGTAGGAGGAACATAATCCAGGAAGAAGAGAAAGGTCTGTGTGTGATGGGAGAAGAATATGTATGTGTGTGATGGGAGATGGGTCTGTCTGTGTGATGGGAGAAGGGTTTGTCTGTGTGATGGGAGAAGGATATGTCTGTGTGATGGGAAAAGGATATGTCTGTATAATGGGGGAAGGGTCTGTCTATATGATGGGAGAAGGAACTGTCTGTGTGTGGTGGGAGAATGATCTGACTGTGGGTGATAGAAGAATGATCTGACTGTGTGATGGGAGAAGGATCTGTCTGTGTGATGGGAGAAGGATCTGTCTGTGTGATAGGAGAAGGATATGTCTGTATAATGGGGGAAGGGTCTGTCTATATAATGGGAGAAGGAACTGTCTGTGTGTGGTGGGAGAATGATCCGACTGTGGGTGATGGGATAATGATCTGACTGTTATGGGAGAGGGATCTGTCTGTGTGAAATGGCAGAATGATCTGGCTGTGTTTGATGGGAGAAGGATCTGACTGTGTTTGATGGAAGAAGGATCTGACTGTTTGAAGGAAGAAGGATCTAACAGTGATGGGAGAAGGAACTGTCTTTGTGAGATGGGAGAATTAAATGACTTTGTGTGATGGGAGAAGGATCGGTCTGTGTGTTGGGAGAAGGAACTGTCTGTGTGTTCGGAGAATGATCTGTCTGTGTGTTGGGAGAAGGATCTGACCCTGTGTTATGGAGAAAATGATGTGTCTCTCTGTGTGTAAGATGGGAGAATGATCTGACTGTGTGAGATGGGAGAAGGATCTGTCTGTGTGCTATGGAAGAAGGATGTGTCTCTGTGTGATAGAAGAATGATCTGACAGTGTGTGATGGGAGAAGTATATGACTGTGATGGGAGAAGCATCTATATGTGTGTTATGGGAGAATAATCTGACTGTGATGGGAGAAGGATCTATCTGTCTGTGTGATGGGAGCAGGATCTCTCTGTGTGTGATGGAAGAATGATCTGACTGTGTTATAGGAGAAGGCTTTGCCTGTGTGAGATGGGAGAAGGATCTGTCTGTGTGCTATGGGAGAAGGATGTTTCTGTGTGATAGAAGAATGATCTGACTGTGTGATGGGAGAAGGAGCTGACTGTGGTAAGAGAAGCATCTGTCTGTGTGTTATGGGAGAATGATCTGACTTTGTGATGGGAGAAGGATCTATCTGTGTGTGATGGAAGAATGATCTGACTGGGTGATGGGAGAAGGATCTGACTTTAATGGGAAAAGGATCTAGGTGATGGGAGAAGGATCTGACTGTGTGTGTTGGGAAAATGATCTGTCTGTGTGATGGGAGAAGGACGTCTCTGTGTGTGATGGAAGAATGATCTGATTGTGTGATGGGGAAAGGATCTGACTGTGATGGGAGAAGGATCTGACTTTGTATGATGGGAGAAGGATGTGTCTTTGTGTGATAGGAGAAGGACCCTCTCTGTGTCTGATGGGAGAATTATCTGACTTTAATGGGAAAAGGATTTGGGTAAATGTGATGGCAAAAGGATCCATCTGACTGTGTGTGATGGGAGAAGTATCTATCTGACTGCGTTTGATGGAAGAAGGATGTGACTGTATATGGTGGGATAAGGATCCATTTGACTGTGTGTGGTGGGAGAAGGATGTGACTGTGATGGGAGAAGGATCTGCCTGTGTGTGATGAGAGATGACTCTAACTGTGACAGAAGAAACATGTCACTGTGAAGAATCTGTGTGTGATGAAAGAAGGATCTGACTGTGTGTGATTTGGCAGGGAAGTGTAGTCATAGGAGGCAGGTGAGGCACTGCCGCACCTGCCATTTAGGGTAAAAATTAAATTTAAATAAAAAAGTCAATTTTTTCCCCTGTATATTACGCAACTGATTTGCACACTCTTTTAGTGAGCGTGCTGTTACTATGGCTCAGATTGGTCTCCACTTCAGCGCTGTCAGTCAGCCTCCGTGATCGCTATTACTATGAGATCGGCTTCTCTAATTCTTCTTCTGCACTTATGTTAGCACAAACATTTTTAATAATACTGGATTTTACCATTGTTAAAATACATAAATATTTGTATGATTTTTCTTACTTTTTTTTATTCAGCTGAACTTTGCGTGCTGTTTCACTTTGAGACTGCTGACTGCCCAGTAGCTACAATGCTTTAGTTATAGTGCAAAGGATCCATCACAGTTCTTTTACAAAACAAACAAAGATAAAAAAAAAAAAGTAAAAGGACAGTAAAATAAAGAGTTGTACTGTTTCCTAGTGTCCCAGTCCTAACCTAAACTCCTGCCCCATTGATATTTAGCTTTGGGGTTAGTGTTATAGTCTCCCAACTCAAGTTCCCAGGACCCTAAATGGGATATGTAAAACTATTATCAAATGTTTGTTGCTCTTTTGGTACCTTTATTTGAAAAGCAGAAATCTTTAGTTTAGGAGGCAGCTCATTTTTGGTTCGGTACCTGGGTAACACTTGCCGATCGGTGGTTAAATGTAACTGCCAATCAGCAAACGCTACCCAGGGGTGCAGAACCCAAAAATGGGGCTTCCCCTAAGCTTACATTACTGCTTTTGCAAATAAAGATCCAAAGAGAATGAAGAAAAAAATTATAATAGGAGTAAATTTGAAAATTTCTTAAAATTGCTGCTCTATCTGAATAATGTACCTGTATGCGTGTGCTGCAAATAATGCTAATTGTCCTTGTGCAACCTGCTAATTTAATCGTATATTTAAACTACATCTATTAGGTTCATATATGGGCTTCTTGGGCGTATCATAGCAAGTGCCTCACCAGCCTCTGACCTCACCGCATGTCACTGGATTTGAGAAGGATGTGTCTGTGTGTGATGGGAAAATGATCTGAGTGGTTGTGATGGGAGAATGAACGGACTGTTCATGTTTGGAGAAGGATATGTCTGTGTGTGATGGGAAAGGGATCTGACTGTAATAGGAGAAGGATGTAAGTGTGTGATAGGAAAATGATCAGTGTGATGGGAGTAGGATCTGATTGTGATTGGAAAAGGATCTGGCTTTATGTGATGGGAGAAGAATGTGACTGTGTGTGGTGGGATAAGGATCCATTTGACTGTGTGTGGTGGGAGGATGTGACTCTGTATGATGGGAGAAAGATCTGCCTGTGTGTGTGTGATGAGAGATGGCTCTAACGGTTTGTGACGGAAGTGTGTGAAAGAAAAATGATCAGTGTAGGACCTTATTGTGATTGGAAAAGGATCTGGCTGTATGTGATGGGAGAAGGATGGGACTGTGTGTGATGAGGTAATGTTTCACCTGACTGTGTGTGATGGAAGAAGGATGTGACTATGGGACTGATATTCAAAACCTCGCCGGCATGGAGAGAAATCACATATAATCTGTTTTTTTTAGACCTTGTATTGTAATGTAGGAGTCTCTGTTTCACATAAAGAACACTACATTGCAACATAAACATTTCTAAAGATAAAATTTGTGTTTCTAAATTATTTTTAAGGGCCTCACTGTACCGACAAGGCATCTTAGAATATCTTGCTTAAATATCTGGCCCTACGTGTGACTGGAGAAGGATCCATCTTACTGTGTATGATTGCAGAAGGATCCATCTGACTGTGTGTGATGGAATATATAATTAACAGTTAAGAGCTGACCGGCACTACAATCCAAAAGAGTGGGAAAATGTATTGAATAAAAATAAGGATTTGACTGTGTGTGATGGAAGAAGTATGTTACTGTGTCTGATTGTGATTGGAAAAGACC
This sequence comes from Bombina variegata variegata, assembly GCA_905336975.1. Lineage (NCBI taxonomy): Eukaryota > Metazoa > Chordata > Amphibia > Anura > Bombinatoridae > Bombina > Bombina variegata. The sequence continues at coordinate 6,621 of CAJPDP010169069.1, read as the reverse complement.
TGGCTGTATTTGATGGATGTGACTATGTGTGACTGGAGAAGAATCCATCTGACTGTGTGTGATGTGAGAAGGATCCATCTGACTGTGTGTGATGGGAGAAGGATTTGACGTTGTGTGATGGAAGAAGGATTTGACTGTGTGTGATGGAAGAAGCTGTTACTGTGTGTGATGGGTGAAGAATCTGACTGTGTGTGCTGAAAGAAGGATATGATGGTGTGTAATATGAGAAGGTTGTGTATGTGTGTGTTATGGGGTAAGGATCTTAAGTGTGTGATTAGAGAAGTACCTGACTGTTTGTGATGGTGAAGGATGTGTCTAGGGCCTATTTGTATCTGATAGGAGAATGATCTGACTGTAATGGGAGAAAGATGTGACTGTATGTGATGGAAGAAGGACGTGTCTGTGTGTGTGATCACAAAAGGATCTGATTGTGTTGGGAAAAGGCTGGCTGTATGTGATGGTGAAGGATGTGACTGTGTGTGATGGGAGAAAGTTCTATCTGACTGTGTGTGATGGAAGAAGGATGTGACTGTGTGTGATGGGAGAAGGATTTGATTGAAATTGGAAAAGATTGGGCTGTATGTGATAGGAGTAGGATTTGACTGTGGAAGGAATATCTCTGTGTGCGATGGGAGAAGGATCTGATTGTGATTGGAAAAGATCTGGCTGTATGTGATGGGATGTGCATGAGATGGAAGAACGCTAAGACTTAGGGGCTGATTTATCATTTGTCTGGCAGGCATCATCCGTTGTAGCGATCATGTCGGCCTGACATCGATAAATGCCGATATACACATACGCTGTCAGCATTTATCATTGCACAAGCAGTTCTGGTGAACTGCTTGTGCAATGCCGCCCCCTGCAGAGCCGCTAGCAGGGGGTGTCAATCAACCCGATCATATGTGATCGAGCAGATTGATGCCCGCCGCCACAGAGGTGTCAATCAACCCGATCATATGTGATCGAGCGGATTGATGTCCGCCGCCACGGAGGCGGCGGACGAGTTAAGGAGCAGTGGTCTTAAGACCGCTGCTTCTTAACTCCTGTTTCTGGCGAGCCTGATGTCTTGCATGAAAACATTGGTATTTGGCCCTATTCGGGCCATGATAAATCGGCCCCTATGTGTGACTGGAGAAGGATCTTTCTGACAGTGTGTGATGAGAAAAGGGTCCATCAGACTATATGTGAGGCGTGTGCCTCGAGTCTATCGTGCGACTCTGTTGGTTCCGAACCGCTCTACTGGGCACTCCAGTTGTACCGCTGCTTCTGTGAGTAGCCATTTATCAGGGGGTCTATCTCCGTGTACTGTTTGTCCGCTGTGTAGACAATATTACCCTATGTGGCGCCTCTTTCCTCTGTTCCAATAGGACTCCTCTCTTCACATTGATATATGCAGCCCGATTTCTCTGGTGTTTCCACCCATCACACACCAGCGCACCTCTCTAGGACTTTGCTGTTCTAGTAATATCTATATGTTATGGAAGAAGGATGTGACTGTGTGTTATGGGAGAAAGATCTGACTGAATGTGTGATGAGAGATAGATCTGACTGTGTGTGATGGGAGAAGGACATTACTGTATGTAATGGGAGAAGGATTTGACTGCATGTGATAGAAGAAGCATGTCACTGTCTGTGATGGTTGAAAAATCTGACTGAAAGAAGAATATGACTCTGTAATATGAAAAGTATGTGTCTGTGTGTGATGGTGTAAGGATCTTACTGTATGTGATGGGAGAAGGAACTGATTGTTTGGAATGGGAAAATCATCTGTCTGTGTGTGATGGAAGAGGGATGTGACTGTGTGTGATGGAAGAAGCGTGTGTCTGTATGTGCCAGGTGAAGGATGTGTCTAGGGCCTCTCTGTATCTGATGGGAGAATGACCATCATCTGACTTGTGATGGAAGAAGGATGTGACTCTATGTGATGGGAGAAGGATTTAACTGTGTGTGATGGAAGAAGCATGTTACTTACTATGTGTGATGGGCGAATAATCTGACTGTGTGTGCTGAAAGGATATGTCTGAGTGTAATATGAGAAGTATGTGTCTGTGTGTGATGGGGTAAGGATCTGAGTGTGTGTGATATGGGAAAAGGAACTGACTGTTAAGGAAGAAGGATGAGTCTGTGTGTGAGGAGTGAAGGATGTGTCTAGGACCTGTCTGTATCTGATGGGAGAATGATCTATCTGTTTTTTTTATGGTAGAAGGATGTGACTGTGTGTGATGGGAGAAGGATGTGACTGTGTGTGATGAGAGATGGATCTGGCATGTGTGTGATGGAAGAAACATGTCATTGTGTGTGATATGTGAATAATCTGACTGTGTGTGATGAAAGAAGGATGTAACTGTGTGTTGTGATGAGAGATGGATCTGACATGTTTGATGGAAGAAGGATCTATGTGTGTCATGGGACACTGATGTGTCTGTGTGTGATGGGAAAATGATCTCAGGGTGTGTTATGGGAAACAAAACTGACTGTGATTGGAGAAGGATCTGTCTGTATGTGATGGAAGGAGGGTCTGACTGTGTGTGATGGAAGAAGTGTCTGACTGTGTGTAATGGAAGAAGGATCTGACTGTGTGTGATGGAAGAAGGGTCTGACTGTGTGTGATGGGAGAATGATCTAACTGTTTGTGATGAAAGAAGCATCTGGCTGTGATGGGAGTGTGTCTTTGTGTGAAGAGAGATAGATCTGACTGTGTGTGATTGGAGTGCGATCTGACTGTGATGGTAGAAGGATCATCTGACTGTGTGTGATGAGAGATGGATCTGACCGTGTGTGATGGGAGAAGGATGTGTGCTGCTAGTGGCATCGGTAGATGTATGGTTCTGTATGTACAGCATATGTTCGTGTAAATGCATATCAAATGGATCATTGTATGTATTTTCTGGGAAAATGGTGCAGTAGGTCCCCTTTTATAAATATTTTCTTATTGTGTTTTTATATAGTATATGGATTTGAGCTTTTTTAACATCTCTGAAGCTCTGTGAACTGATTACCATACATTTTACCAGTGTTAAAGTTGGGTCTTAATCCCTTAAAGGGACATTGTACACTAGATTGTTCTTTGCATAAATGTTTTGTAGATGATACATTTATACTAGCGCTGATAATAATAAATAATAATATAGCCTATCTGGGAATGTTTTTGTAAAGATGTGTAGTTATGATTATTTTTTTTTATTTTTTTTATTTTTTTTTGTAGAGGACACTACAATAGAAAGATTTGCAATACAAGATATAAACATGTCAAAAATGTACATCATATCTGGTAGTTTGTAATAGACATATAAGATATTCAGTCCTCATTTTTCTTCCCCTTGATCTTGAAAGGTCACTCTTGGAACTATGGTGAAATATATGTCCGTAGTTAGGGGTTAATAGTAGACAAAGTATACATAACAACAACAAAAACAAAAATTGCATCTCAAAAAAATGAAAAGAAAAAAAAAACAGGGAAAAATGTTATATTGGCTATGCCAATTGAAGAGAGATAAATTAAGATGCAAAGAGCCAGAACTGTGTACAGCAATCCTCTATATAACAGCACTTGTACAGCTATGCTATTAAGTTAAACTTATGTGAATCCTATGTGGATAACTATAATAAAACAAAGATATAATGAAAGTTATGTGTACCCTTTTGATTTAAGGTGTGGGGGTTTAACATGCTTTATCAGTATGTGTCGGGTTTGTTCCTTCTTCATGTTCTGTGTTAGTGGAGTTTCCAGGCGAGCAATGGGTCAGCCTTGGGGCTATTTCTTATATCACAGGATTAGTAAGCAGGGGGGTTCCTGTGCTAGGGAGAATATACTATCCTCTACTGGCTTTATTAGAGTTGTGGTACTTGGCTGCTGTCTCGACCGCAGTCAGCAATGTCTTAAATGGTAAATGAGTAGTGCCTTTATGACAACCTTATGTTAAGGCATCCTCTTTATAGCAGTGTTTTAAAGTTTTTATATGTATATGTAATACCCATATAATGTATTTAAAGGGACACTGAACCTACATTTTTTTTCTTTTGTGATTCAGATAGAGCATGCAATTTTAAGCAATTTTCTAATTGACTCCTATTATCAGTTTTTATTTGTTCTTTTGCTATCTTTATTTGAAAAAGAAGGCATCTAAGCTAAGGAGCCAGTCATTTTTTGGTTTAGAACCCTGGACAGTGCTTGTTTAACGGTGGATGAATTTATCCACCAATCAGCAAGAACTACCCAGGTTGTTCACCAAAAATGGGCCGGCATCTAAACTTACATTCTTGATTTTCAAATAAAGATACTAAGAGAATAAAGGAAATTTGATAATAGGAGTAAATTAGAAAGTTGCTTAAAATTGCATGCTCTATCAGAATCACAAAAGAAAAAAATGTGGATTCAGTGTCCCTTTAAGTGATGGGAAGGCTATCTAAACTCTGTTGCCTTAAAAAAAATGAAAATAAAAGATAAAACTTCTTTTAAGACATAATGCATTTCTTTTTTAAAAGTTCTACTTGCCTGCTGACCCTTAATCCTTCATTAACATGCCTACTCAAAAGGGGAATTTTGCTCTGCTCGTGCTCTCTGGCAATGGTGTACAAGAATAAAAATAAGTATCAAACATTTGGATTTACTAAATAACTAGTACTAATATACATAAAAACAATGAGGTCTAATCTCCCCTCAAACATAAATCATGAACTGTCTGAATTATTGCGGGCTATGGAGATGGACTAGCATACATCAAATCTTCATAGGAACAAGTTCAGTTCCACTGAGGTGGAGATCGAGTGTTTTGTGTGCCAGCTTTTTCTGACTTGTCAGGCTATACTGAATGAGAACTTTCATAGCAGTACCAATATACAGTCCAGCAACCCACTGTATAGATAGGAGATCCATGATCTTTGAAAAGCGTGCCCCTTTGCAACCATCAAGGGTTGTACTTTCGGATCATGGGTGTTATTCTTCATGACTATTGGGCCGTGATGACTTTTTAGCTCAGACATTTGGGCTAAGTATGTTGGGGCAGTAATCCAATGCCCTGCTGTAGTATGGTCCCCGGTCGGGTACTTGGTGTTATTCGAGACGGCCAAGGCCAGGTGGGCCATAGCTTGTGTGGTAACGTGAGAGGTGCCCTCAAATACAGTTATAGCATTTTTGACAGTATTGTCTGTCTTGTACAGTTTGTCAGGCTCACCTACTTGCGATAATGCGTTGTCTTGCCAACTATGTGGCAGGCCCTGTGGAAGCATGAGGGGGTATTTTCTGTCTTGTGCCACATCCAGGTCAACGTGGCCAGCCCTGCCCGCTGCTGGACATTTTTAGATCAGTAGTGCTTGGGATACAGTAGCGATGTTGCTCTGCGCTGTATTGATGGACCATAGCCCTGCGAATATGACTGGGAGGCAGTGTCTTCTTGTTTGGTCTGTGAGGGTAGCGTGGTGCTGGGAGCAGGATCTATATAAAAGGTCTGCTTCTGTAAAGTTGATGGTCCGGTTGATTGTAAATAGGTGCTGTCGTCTGTGAGGCATGATATTCCTTCTGGCTCGTAGGTCACATCCTTGGTTATAGATGTAATATTAAAAAAATGAACCAGATGTTCAAAAGGGGCCTTGTCCATTATCCCCTTGAGTGCTAACGATGGCTCTGAGCCGTTGCAGAGTTTCCCACTCTGGTGCTAACGACGGCTCAAAGCCGTCGCTAGCACTCTCCCACTTTGAGGGAAATCTGGGGGCTCCCACCCACTCCTACCCCGGCGATCGGGCCTGCATAGTGACAAGCATCTCCGGGGCTTCGCGTTTTGCGTGGTGACATCGCTCAATGACATGATGACATCACTGCGCAACTTTATTAACAATTTACAATACAATAAATAGGGAAAGGGGGCATGCTGCTTAGAAGCCTGTATCTTAGGCATCTAAGCAGCTACAGACCCCCAAGACCCACCGTTGGAAAGGTAATCACCTAATATTTCCAAAAGTGTAAGGGATCTGAAAAAAAAATACAAAAGTTAAAAAAAAAATTAAAAAAAAACAAACTTAAATCACCTTAGCACCCAGGTGGGAAAGTGCTTAGCACTCAAAGCGCATGAGGTTCTCGATCTTCTCAAGATAGCGGTTGGGATAATCTTGCAATCTGATTTCAATAATGATAGCCATTATCTACAGTAATTCTCTTCACTTTTAGGTCCTAAGCGTAAAAAGTGTACAGCACTCTATTATGCGCAGTTAAGGCTGAATACCTCGGAAATCCGAGGGGAAAAGCTCTACCTGTTTTGAGCCGCCGATCCAGGTCTTTGACGTCTGATCCTGAGTTCTAATATTGATAATACAGCTCGGTCAGTTGAAATAAGTTTCCCACAGTAGGGAAAAGTATAATATTGTACAGTATGGATGGCTTTGCTGTAGGATTTTCGCAGAGGCGTAACTAGAAACCACAGGGCCCAGGTGCAAGAATCTGAGAAGGGACCCCCCACCACCCCTCCAAAAAAAGGTGAATTTAATACATTTTTTTTACATTTAACACAGAAAAAAAATGTGAATCAGATTACATGTCTGCAAAAGGAGGTACCCTGTGCCCACAGTCTGTGAGATGGTCTGACCCCCTATTACTGTATATAGTGACACTGTTTAACCCCCCAGTAC
>CAJPDP010169029.1:0-11255 GCA_905336975.1 Bombina variegata variegata | reverse complement strand
TGGGTAACGCAGTCGCAGGCGGACTGCGGTGCCTTTAACCAAACACTCACTTGGATTATATCAATTTCGCCTTTAATATGGGGACTACTCCAATTGACCCAAAGTTATTCCATTTTTAGTACGGATCGCCTAGACATATGGGAGAAGACTGTGACGCAGCTACTAGATGACCATTTTGCCGCATTGGAGAGAGATCTAAGTACCCTCCTCGAATTGGTGGTGAAGCCACCGCACGGTGGATCGTATCCACCGATGTAACTAAAATCGAACAACTCGCCTGCACAAGAAGGCAATGATATGGAGGAGTATGAGGAAGACGGGCTGTCGGATCTGACACCACCAGAGGGACTGTTTTGCCGAGTGATTACACAGCCCTCAGCAAAACATATCGCACTAGACCCCTCAGTACACAACAGGGCTATAGCGATCGTACCCTTTTCTTCTCAAGATTGGCAGCCAAACTTCATACGGGAAGACACTAGTTTGGAGGAGCTTGGGGTAAATGGCCCGATGGTTTGGATATCTCTGGAGGGTCTCAATTGCCAAGTTACTGGACAGCCCTGGAGAACATTTTTTTCACTAAACTGTCCAATATACTACGGGGATATCAGGCCAGAGCTCGGCCCTCCTCAAGACACGTAGGCAAGATCCGTTGATTTTAAAGTTCCGGATGGTCTCTATTGTGGGAGAGTTTGAAACTGCAGCAATTACCAGAAGATGACATTGATCCTTCTCCAGGATGGCTGGGGATCCGACATATATTTTATCATCTGCAGAGGGGGAGATATCTATTACTTATACTGCCACAGCCTATATGAATTCGGTGTGGGCTAACTAACTTACTGACTTTCCACAGCAGAGAGGGGATCTGATACCCGGTGCTAATGCAGACTGTTTTGTATGACTTTTTCATATTATGCATAGCCAGTTATATTTTTGTTTCCTTTATTTTCTTCTTAGTAATGTAATGTTAAAAGTTGATCAAAATATGTGAATGTGAGTTGTGGTATTGCCTATGCTTCTACAAGATTTGATTTTTTGATTGTAGGAGTCCCTTGGTGGATTACGGCATGGGCTCCTGAAACATTTCAACGGTGGTTAACAGTGGCATATGGATATTTTTAGCAGAGATCCACTGTGTATATAGCAATTACAGCTGCTACATTATAAGTCTGCTCTCTCTTGAAATCAATAGTTGTTCTCACTGGGAAACCTTAGGAGCACTAGACAGGAGTTGTTGTCCATGTAAGTGTTTGAGGTATCAAGGGTCAGGGAAAGCAGCTCTCTAAACTACCTACAGCCCCAATTGCCAGGCAACAGCCTTTTTACCTAATATGCCATTTATTATACAAGTTACCTGCATAGTGTACAGAGGTCCAATCTCTCAACTTTATCAGAGTCTTCTAGGGTCCTAGTCTAGGATCACAAACAGTCATTGTCCCGCGGATAGCGGCCGAGTCTGTGGGATAGGACAAGTACATTTATAAAAAGACTCCATATCCATGTTCTCTGTGCTATTAATACATCAGTTATATGTATTTACTTTTTATGTCATTGTTGCCACTATACAGTAATGTTGAGTCCATATCGGGTTCATCTGGTTGTATCCTCTGCAACGTGTTAGAAAATGATGAGTATTGTGTCAGGCTCCTAGAATTCTGACCTTCTCACAACTTACTCCAATGCAAGTAAGTATGAATACATTCATAAAAGTCTGGATGTGCTTAAATATATTACAGTTTTTGCTCTTTTTCATTTAAATATTTTTTATTGGGTAAACAAGTTTTCACAGTATTACATCATACAACTTTGTTAACAAGTAAACATTTTCAGTGACGTATATTGTTAATTAGAGTGGAAACCCATTTATTTTTATTTTTTCCATAGGTTGATTTGTTTAAGCAATAACAAAAATACAAATAATGGGGTAGAAAAGGGAAATGGAAAGGAGGATGTGAAGGGTACATATAAAACGGAGAATGGGAAAGGATATAAACTATCCTGAATCGTAGTACATAATTGTTCATAACATTTTACATCCAAAAGTATCCACATATGTTCCAAGGTCTGGAATTTTTTTTTTTTTTAAAACATAGAAAGTTGGGCGGACAAATTAAGTACTAGTCCTGTGACCTAACGAAATTATTAAGCTGCTCTATACTTTATTGTATAGTCTTTGTTCCCACAAGAATAGTATATCAGATATAAAGTCCTGTTTGCCAATGTAACAATAATGCATTTCTCAAACCCCAGAACATGGTCTACTTCTGAGACCCATAGGGTAAGGGTGGGGATTTGATGTTTCTTCCTTTGTCTTGGGATGAGCTTCTTAGCACAAGTTAACATTATGTGGAACAATTTTTTATGGTATATGCAAGTAAGACGTGAGGTATAATTAAGAAGAATACTCTGAGGGTTGAGGGAGATAGTCGTACCCAAAATGTGATTTATATTCTGTTTCACTTGCGACCAGAAATCAGTAATGCTAGGGCAAGACCACTAGATGTGGGTCATAGTACCCGTTTCGCCACACCTCCTCCAACAGCTAGAAGAAGCATTTGGATAAATATTTCGGAGACGGTGGGGTGTAAGATACCATCGGGCTATTATCTTATAGTTAAGTTCAGACATAGCTAAAGAAATAGAGGAAGAGTGAGTTATGTTGAAACAACGTTTCCAATCGTCATAGTTTAAATTACACAGTAACTCCTCACTCCACCTTGATAAGTATGTTGGGCGCTTTTCGGGGAAAGAACCTCTAAGTATCTTATATGACATGGATAGATGTGCCCTCTGAATATTTGGGTTAATACACAAACGTTCAAAATTTGTTAATGGTCTCAAGATATCTTTCTTATGTAGATTGTTATTAATTGCATGCCTGATCTGCAAATATGCATACCAGTTATTAAAAGGAGGTCCCAATTCCTCACTAAGCCGGGCTCTTTCTTTAACTCCAGTAGAGTCTAAGATTAAAAATATAGGAAGGTTTTGTAACGTTTTATTAACGTTAATGTGAGTGAAAGAACTGTGCTGTAAGAATAAGCGATTATTTAACAGCGGGGTCAAGGGCGAAACTGGAGTTGACACTCCTTTAGTATGGGGGATTACATAATCCCAAACATCAAGAGTGGCTTTAATATACTTATTATGTTGCAATGTTTGGGGTCTGTTTGCTTTAGGTAACCAGGCAACATCTCTCATATGTGTAATTTGAGATAGAGAGTTTTCAATCTGTATCCAAAGGTTCGAAGTGCATTCGTGGCTCAGGATATTACTCTTGATAAATGTGCTGCCCTGTAGTAGTTTGTGATGTTAGGAACGTTAAGGCCTCCATCCTCTTTACTAAGATATAAGGTATGCTGACCCACTCTGGGCTTTTTATAAGACCAAATAAACAAATTTATCAATTTCTGTTGTGTCCTTAGATAGGTATCAGATAGAGCCATTGGCAGTGCCTGGAAGATATATAAATATTTTGGCACTATCATCATTTTAACAGTGTTTATTCTCCCCATCCAGGACAGGTGGCCCCTTCTATGCCAAGTCTCTAATACATTTTTAATGTTCATTTGGAGAGGGATAAAATTGGCAGGAAATAGATACTGAACATTCTTTGGAATTACTATGCCTAAATACTTACATTTGTCCGTGATAGCAAATTCAGTGTTGTGGGCTATAAATTCTATTTCCAGTGGTGTTAGATTGATTGGTATCAATCCAGATTTCTCCATATTAATAAAGAAATTAGAGACTTGTTTGTAATTTTCTATAGTACTAAGTAAGGGGGTAATGTCGTGGAAGGGGATTGCAGAGTGAGGATCACGTCATCCGCAAACAAGAGGCATTTCTGAGTAAGATTGTCAAAATGTATCCCTTGTATATCTGGATTAATTCTAATCTGTATTGCTAATATTTCTACTGTAAGGGCAAAAAGTAGAGGTGAAAGGGGGCACCCCTGACGTGTGCCATTTGAAATGGGGAATGATTGTGATATACAGTTATTAACTCTAACCTTAGCTCTAGGGCTAAAATATAAGGCCTGTATTCTAGTAATAAACTTATCTGGAAGACCAAATTTCCACTGGGTTTTCCACATAAAATGCCAGTCTACCCTGTCGAAAGCCTTTTCAGCATCAGTAGAAAGAAGGATGAGTGGTGTATTGTTATCCGACGCATTTTGCAAAGAGTGTAATACTCTAATCGTATTGTCTTTTGCCTCTCTACCCTTAACAAATCCCACCTGATCCGGATGTACGATTTTTGGTAAAATTATGTTCAGTCGATTCACGAGAATCTTAGCATAGATCTTTATATCTATGTTTATGAGCGGTATTGGCCTATAGTTTCCAACCTGATCTCTTGCTTTATCAGGCTTTGGAATAACCGTGATTAGAGCTTCTAATAGAGGTTGAGAAAAAGCACTTCCTTGGTCAATGGCGGTGAAGAGTGTAAATAAGTGTGGGAAAAGTTGAGTTTGAAGGAGCTGATAACATTTTGCTGTGAGGCCGACCGGGCCAGGGGATTTGCCGTTAGGAAGTGCTGTTATTATGTTTTTAATTTATTGTATCGTTATAGGGGAATCTAATAGTTGTCTATCTTCATCTGAAATAGATGGAGTTTCTAGAGTTGCTAAGTACTTTTCTATACTGCTAATTTTATCGGGGGTTATGTCGGTGTTAAGGTTATAGAGTTTGGAGTAGTGGGAGACAAAGGTATCTGCAATATCTTCATTTTTAGTAACAGGCTCGCCAGATGTTTGTGTGAGGGATCTAATGAATGTAGTATATTTTTGCTTCTTAAGGGATCTGTCCAATAGACGCCCTGCTTTATTACTCTCTACGAAAAATGTTGCTTTGGCCGTGAGGGCTCTCATGTGTGCGTTTTGTATAAGAAATTTATTAAGATTATCTCTCGCTTTTGTTAAATTGGCGAGCTTTTGAATGGATGTGGGATCAAGTTTATGAATAGCTTCCTGGGTGTTAAGGTCTGTTATTAAGGAAGTGTACTGGGCAGATCTAAGTTTTCGTTGCTTGATATTATGTTTTATGAGTACTCCCCAAATGTAACATTTATATGCCTCCCAATTGTTTGCAGCAGACGTGTCCTCAGGCTTGTTAATGTGAAAATATTTGTAGGTATATCTTATGATTTCATCTATTGTTTCTGGAGTCGTGAGAATGGAGTCATTAAGTCTCCAGCTAAATGTGTTTAGAGATTTAGCAGACCAATTAAAAGTGGTTAGGACCATACTATGGTCGGACCAGAGTGTGTGAGATATTTTAGAATGAATGAGGTTTGTGAGGAATGACTGATTACAAATGATATAGTCTAGTCAGGAATATGAATGTTGTGGGTGGGAAAAAAGGTATAGTCTCTCCAAGTTGTATGAACTATTCTCCAAGCATCAAATAAAGTAAGGGATTGTAGAGCTGCACAGTTATTTTTCAGTAGGTTAGTGCGGAGGTAAGATTTCCCAGTAGAGGTGTCTAATGTAGGGTTCATTGGAAAATTCAAATCTCCACCCAGGATGATTGGGCCTTTAGCAATATCTAGTAACGTATTAACTAGGGACCTAAAAAAGAGTGGTGTGGGTTTGTTTGGAGCGTAGATATTTGCTAATGTGACCGGACTCCCATAACAGAGTCCAACTAGAAACAAAATTCTGCCCTCTATCAGTGTATTTTTGTAGAAGTTCAAAGGGAGTGTTACGTTTGAATGATATAAAAACCCTGTTTTTCCTATCTGGGCCTGAGCTGAAAAAGTGTTGATCATAATATCTCGTGGATAGTGTGGGTTCCTTACATTTTTTTTAAAGTGGGTTTCCTGTATCATAATAAGATCTATCTCCTTTTTGAAGAAATCGTGGTAGGCTATGCAGCGTTTTTTGCACTGAAAGAAAGCCTTTAACATTTTGACTTGCTATATTAAGTGATCCTACTTTGGGATGTGTTGACATAACTGTTGCAAATTAAGAAATATGAACACTGAAATATTCTAGAAAAAAAGATTATTCAGGATAGTTGGGCAGGTAAAAAGGGGAACTAAATTGGAGTTGAGTTTAATTAGTTCAAGGCTTGTTACAAAAAGAAAGGGGGGAAGAAGGAAAAAAGGGGAAATCTTCTCAAACCTCGGAGAGTTGTTATGTAGGGAGCTATGTAACAAACTGGGTGCGTGTTTATTTTCTAGTTAGTGGTAGAAGGGTTCAACTAGATTCTGAGGACAATAAAGAAACTGGTATCTATGGGGTGCTTTGTCACTTAACTCTGGGGTATACGAGGGTGTATGGTAGTGAGTATATCTAATAAGAGAGTGTTTATAGAGCATAATAATAAAACATTTGATACAATCACCCTTAAGAGACCATTTTAGTCTAAAACATATCTATATATAAGTTATGTAGTTAGTAGTCAAAGAACATGAAATACAACGTCAGTGTTGTTGATCCTAGGGATAAACAATATATTTTGATATAGATTGAAACAAAACTTATAGTGTCTCCAGAGCACTTAAATATTAAACAAGCATTATTGAATTTAAAATTGGCTCAAATTAAGCAAAACCTGTTAAAACTTTGATAACTTTCAACCTCATAGAGAGTATGCTATCTCTCATGTCAAGAATAAAAGTATGCGAGACATTGAATAAGCCTAATAGAATAAAAAAATAAAAAATAACAACTGTAGGCCTGTGTCTTTGACAGGTTTTTAATATTAACTAAATCTGTAGCCAGTATTGTTACCTATTATATCTCGGCTGGCCTCACAGATAACCATCATGTTATGAATATGGTTCTAAGTATGATGCAACATACAACCTGTGGACAAAACAATAGACATATATCCTATATTCTTTCTATCTTGTAAATAAACGTTTTAGTTTAAAGCAAACTAGTACATGTTCCTAAAATCAGTAAAAGTGGATTAACAAGGAAAAGGATATATATATATTAGTTATAACAATTACTTTAAGTTAAGTAGAAGGCAAACTTAAACATATACTTGCCAACATTTATTAGTCTATAACGTCCTCACGTTAAACATGGCCCCACTGAATCAATAGAGTCCTGATAATAGATAATAACCCTGAAATTACTAAATAGTGCTGGGTTATAAGGGAATACAGAAAAAGAATAAAGTTTTTGCTCTTTAGGTGTTAAATTGCTCCCATATCTTTAGCCAAAGCACTAATAATTATCAGGGCATGTTGTCCTTTGCAACATGTTTAAAGCTAAGGAGTATTAACCCCCAGTAATTACCATAACAAGTGACCAATTAGTAACCACCATCAGGTTTGATAGTTAGCACTCTTTATCTCATAAGTGGTTATGATACTAATTGCATAATATCTCAAGTTCATCTAATAATTGACTAAATCATATTGTATACTCTGTTTATATATACATGTTTCTTCACCATGCTCAAGAGTGGCTCTATATCACCCTAGTTCCCTCCAGTGTTCCAAGTTATTAGGTATAGGTCCAAGAGTGGCCTATAGATAAGATGGGAGGTGTATAAAACCTAAAAAATTAGGTTTCATTGCTATATGTTTAGTTGGAAGTGCGGATGAAATTGTTCAAACCTGTGGTATTATGGTGTATATTCCTGTAATTGTTGTATATGTGACAGAACATATATCTTATTATATTGTAATGTACAAAAAACCTCAATAAAAATCTTTGATTAAAAAAAGAAAGGAAATACTTAAAATCTGGCTAGTTATGGGTACTTGTGTATCTGCTCTCTCAAGGAAGTAAAAAGCAAACTGTGCTTTAATCATTGTACTTTTCTTTACATTTGCTTCTAGTTTTGCATACGTCTACTTTTTTTTTTTTTTTTTCCCCAATCGGTGTAATAACCGTGTTGGTTATTTGGGGACAAAAGCTAAAATATCAAGACCAGCAAGCATAACATGCTTAGATAATACTATTGAGACCTGTGAGAGATCTTGTTCAGAAAGAAAGTTCACTTTTTGCAGACTAACAGCTTTAGCCAAATCCACCTCTTGTAAGTTAAATAAATGCTTCCCTCCTTCAGCCTCTTTTAGCGTTGCAGGACATACCTCATTTTATATAACTCCATGACCGGACCACAACGCCGTGGGAACCCAGACTCCTGCAGCTTATAGTGGCTGCAATTATTTTCTCCATTTCCAGTACAGACCATAAGGCTTTCAAATTGTGCTGGCATTCGCCATGACATCTCCGGCCTTCTAGCACAGTGTCACATCACTATTTACCTCCAAATCCAGTGGAGGTAATCCTGGGGTCAATCCAGAGTAATCCCAAGAGGGAAGGCTTCAGAGCTTGTTTTGTTACTGCTATTCTGGTGTACAAGTAGTATCAAAGCAGTGGATTTCAGCAACCAAATAATAAAACAAATTAATTTTGTTGTAAATCCTTTAAAAATTCAAAGAGTTCAGCTCACAAATCAATATGCCAGATCCAGATCAGCATAATGTCAGCTATGAGAGATCTTCAGACATCCTTACCAAACTCCCCTGTTCAGCCAAGGCTGTGAGACTCATTTTGCAATAAAAAAGTATGCTTTGCACTTTTTGATATAATTGTAACTTTGTATTTTGAGATTATATTGTAGATCAAACAGGAGTTTTTCCCCTGCATACTTTAAATAAGAATGGTACGGAGTAATTTAAAATTTACATTTTGCTGCATACTTGTGTTTTTTATTTTAATGGTGCACTTTGCTTATGATTTTTACATTGTGCTATCTATGTGCTTTTGTAGGATGATGAGAGTCCATAAGAGTCCATAACATGTGGGATATATTTTCTACCACCAGGAAGAACCCTCACATAAAGATTTTAATCCCTCCCACCTCCTCTCCAACTCAATTTGTTCTTAGCCTCCAATGAAAGAGGTTGAGAGAGATTTTATTATTTTCTATCTAATCATTTATTGGGTGCTCAGACCAGATTTGAGACCCAGTACCCATCTTCCATATTTGATCAGGGAAGACTTCAGGATAATTTCTCCAAGATTCTGAGTGAAGCAGGGGTAAGTTAATACCTCAGTTCTGGCATGTCAGTACCCTTACGGGTAAATCTCTCTGCCATAGTTGCTATCAGGCATCACAGGGACCTCCACCTGAAAGGTTACATGTATATCTGCATGTATCCTCTGCAGTATTTTTACTTGCACTGGATGGGCTCTCTACTGGATCAGCATTCTTTTAGGGAGAATGGCCTCAGCAAGCTAGTAAGTTACAGTGGAAGCAGTCCAAGTAAGTGACTCAGTCACTAAACACAGCCCAGGAACTATCTATAGTACTCTCCTTTACATTACAATCCATCGAGATTATCATCGATTTCTTCTGTTTGCCTTTAATGGACAAATACTATCAATTCACAGCTCCTTGGTTTAGACTGGCTTCAGCTCCCAGAATATTTACAATGGTCTTGGGTGCCCTGTTATCAGTCATTCATACTCAGGGGGTAGCTGTCGCTCCTTACCTGGACGATATATTGGTTCAGGCTCCATCTTTGCCTTTAGAAGTTGCTCATACAGAACGTCTACTGTGTTGTCTTTGCAGTCACGGCTGGAAGATAAATGTAGCAAAAAGCTTTCTTCCAACACAAGAGTGACCTTTTTGGGAGTCCTCATAGACTCAGTGGAAATTAAACTATTTGTATCAGACCAGCGCAGACAAAAGCTTTAGTCGGCCTGTCATCTACTGCAGTCTTAACCTTCTCCTTCGATAGCCCGGTGTATGGAGGTTGTGGATCTTATGGTCACGGCTTCGGACCCTATTCAATTCACAAAGTTTTGTTTGCATCCTTTACAACTTTGCATGTTACACCAGTGAAACGGGGACCATTCTAACTTCTCTAAGACGATATATTTAGATGAAACCACCAGACAGTCTCTTTCTTGGTGTATGTCCCCAGAACCGTTGTTATGGGACATGGGTTTTCAAAATCCATCTTGGGAGATTATCACTACAGGCACCAGTCTGGTTTGGGGTCTGAGAGCCAAGGGTGTTTGTTACAGTATATAGCATTAAAGTATGTGTGTTTGATAACAAGGTTATTTTTAAAATAATCATTTGTCATTTATACAGCTAGCCAACCTTTATACAACTAGCCTTATGAGGGACAGAGATATTTTTCTGTTTATTTTCTAGCATTATATTTCAAGCTTACATGATTTAAATACTTCCTCTTAAATATCCTGTCTTCAAGCAAATGATCCATATCCTGGAATAGAGTTTATAATTAAATATTTTCTTCTTGACACAATTATATAGGCTTTACATATTCTTGTCTGGGATATCCTATAAATTACAAGTTGTTGTGCCTTTTATGTCTATATTTTGTGTTCATCAAAATGTGTCCCCTAATTCCAACATTAAAGGAACATTTTCCTATAGTACCTTTTTAAGAAACATATTTAGATACTACAGTAGTTTTATTAACTACAGTTTTGTGTGGAAAGTGTTGTTTTCCTTTAAAAAAAAAATGTTTAATTCACGCAGGCGTTATTCATTGTGACAAATTTTGTATTTCTTATATACAGTACCATAGGATAGTAGTGTGGCACTATAAGGCAATGGAAATAAGAATTCATAGAGGCTTTCCCCCAGTCAAAGTCCACGCATTGGTTAATAGTTCTCCTTATGTCATGGTTGGGGTCTCTGGAGGTCATCCTTAGAATAGTCCAATATTTGCATCTCAGGAATACATTTAAATGCTTTATTGAACTAATTAAATTATTACACAAATCATGGCTTTCTCTCTGTGACAAACTGCACAGATATAGGCAAGTCCAGAAGTCAAAGCACATTATTTCTTAGTATTTTGTATGCGCCTGTCAGTATATAGCAGGGTTATAAATATAATTTGTTATTATTCTTTAAAACAAACCCCTAATTAAAAATGTATATACGAAACAATTGAAATTAATAATTATTCCTAAATTCTTTAAATTAGTTAACATTTATAAACACTTTGAATTATATTTATAGAAACTAGATTATGAATCAACCATACACATATGCTGTTATAATATTCTTGTAAAGATCATAAAAAAATATATACCTTTAAAAATTAACCTTACTCACAATGAATCGCATTAAAATACCACAATAAAATACCAGAATATGGACTGCTTACTTCACAGTGTTTAGATAAACAATATACCATGATACTTCACACAATTCTTACTGTTCTATATAACTTCAATTAAAAACATCAGAAATTGTATATATTATCAATGCAAACAGCCAATTTATATGCCA
>CAJPDP010168733.1:0-10791 GCA_905336975.1 Bombina variegata variegata | reverse complement strand
GGGGTGTTTAGACTTGGGGTTCATGTTAGGGTGTTAGGTGTAGACATAAATTTTATTTTCCCATAGGAATCAATGGGGCTGCGTTACTGAGTTTTACGCTGCTTTTTTGCAGGTGTTAGACTTTTTTTCTGCCGACTCTCCCCTTTGATTCCTATGGGGAAATTGTGCACGAGCACGTACGACCAGCTCACCGCTGACTTAAGCAGCGCTGGTATTGGAGTGCGTCAAGGAGCAAAATTTGGCTCAACGCTCACTTCTTGCCTTTTAACGCCGGGTTTGTAAAAACCTGTAATACCAGCGCTGTAGGTAAGTGAGCGGTGTGACAAAACTGCTCGTTAGCACCGCACAGCTCAAAACAAAAAACTCGTAATCTAGCCGTATGTTATTGCATTTCTTCCTGTCCCTGTAGCTCTTTTCAAATCAGTTTTTCTGTTAATACTGGTCTCCTTCATTTTGGAGTTCAGATATTCTGACAGCCTGTGACTGAAGCTGTACACACTCTCAGATCAGTAATATTTTAAGTAATTTTGCAGTGTGTATGTATAAAAAATGTGGCAGCTAACGTTGAAAGAATTGAGAGTGAAATTTCCTGTGCTTTTATTTCCTGATATGAGCTAGGGGATAAGACTATGTATGTTTCTTTTTCCACACAGTTTACTTTTTTCCTCAGCTCCCTAGCCAGCTGTAGAACAGAACCCTGTAGCTATTATACTGCACACACCAAGGAAGGAAAAAGCTTTCTGTCTCATATTAACATCAATAAAGTGTAGGGAGACAAAAATAGAGCAGAAGCTTCCTTGCTGCACCTGTTAGACTTGCAAAATAGATTATTATTCCTGCATATAGTTACCTCAGCATCAAAATAGTCTGTGCATTAAGTTGGCAGCTGAATCTTACACTCTCCAACGTGCTCCCTGACAAGTTGCCTTACCTGCCTAAACTTACTTTCTCTGACAAGTCACCTTATATCCCTAAATTAACTTTCCCTGATAAATTGCCTTTGCTGCCTAAGTTTGTTGCAAAGGCATCCCTAAAACATTATTCTTGAGAGGGCAGGAGACCCATCAGTGATTTGTGGGTGGGGCCTTTGTGGGAGTGCAACACTGGGCATGTTGCAGGTGGAGTCAGTTGTGTTATGGATGGGCTGGGCATGCCATGGGCTGTGCCAGGTGGATATGCTGCAGTGCCTAGACAGAGTAATGGTGGAAAGCCATCGTTGGTAGGGCACATTAGCTCCCCGGAATTCCCTGATGATGCTACTGCAAATAAGTTTGTTGTTAAGGTAACCATGTACAGGAATAACAATAAAGTGGTTGGTCAGCTAAATTCTAAGGTTAAGTTTATTTGTACTGTAGAGATTACCCTTTCAACTGACCCCTTCCACCACCTGATCCCAAACTGATCCCTCCTAAACAGCTGTCTTCCCTCCCTCACCCCCCTCTGCTCACCACCATTAGGTACTGGCAGCTGCCAATATGAAATTTTAGGGCAACTATTTTTTAATTATTTATTATTATTTATTTATTATTTTCTGCAGTGTAGGATTCCCCCTTCCCCTTCCAGATCCCTCCCAAACAGCTCCTTAACCCTCCTTCCTCCCCTCCATGTCTACCATCTTAGGTACTAATAGTTGTCTGCCAGAACCCCAAAGTGTGTGTGTGTGTGTATATATATAATTGATTTTTATTTTATTTATTTAGTAAAAATAATAGTGTAGCAGTCCCCCTTACCCTCCCCACTCCCCCCTCCAAGCAAACATCATGCAGGCTCCACTGTGCCTTATCATGATAATTTTTCTGCAGTGTAGAGGATCCCTCCCGCCTCCTTCCCTCCCCCACCACCAACAGCACCACTGCAAACTGACTACTGAGTACAATTACTGTAGTATGGATATTATTGACCTTGTTTTCCCCCCACTACCTACAGCTAACTTTTAAGCTATTCTCTTATTTTAAACCTTCAAAAGTGCTGGTTAGTTAAGTTCTACATCTTCAGACTGGGCGTTGCAATCTTGGAATTTAAGTATTCTTGTACCATATGACAGCATTGGTGAATATACTGTATATGCTCTGTGTAGAGATGCAGGACTTTACCAACTGACTTCTGTAATAGTTTAAAATAGGAGAATGGCTTTAAAGAGCTGTAGGCACAGGAGGAAAAACAATAACATACTACTCTAGTTGTACTTAGCAGTTTAATGTCACTTTAATTAATCTATAAGATTATCAAAGTTGATTTTTCCTGAAAAGTATGCCAAAATTGTTTTGGATTTATTAGAATGCAAAAAAAACCCCACTCATTGATGTGATGGAGGGCTGAAAACTCTGGCCATTCTATTTATTATACACCAAAATTCTGGTCCAGCAGCAGAGTATATATGAGAGGTGCAAGCTGTCTGGAGCCACTGGCCAACTCCCACACAAATAAATGATCAAACAAAGAAGCAGCACCCTAATGTAGTTCAAAGCGTTTATTG
This sequence comes from Bombina variegata variegata, assembly GCA_905336975.1. Lineage (NCBI taxonomy): Eukaryota > Metazoa > Chordata > Amphibia > Anura > Bombinatoridae > Bombina > Bombina variegata. The sequence goes on along the minus strand of CAJPDP010168733.1, from coordinate 8,315 downwards.
GAAAGACAAGTAAAAGAACAGCAACATTTTGGGGGTCAACCCCTTAATCATGCATTCAGACATCATATCCTGTCTACCTTAAAGGGACAGTCTACACCAGAATTTTTATTGTTTTAAAAGATAGATAATCCCTTTATTACCCATTCCATAGTTTTGCATAACCAACACAGTTATATAAATACACTTTTTACCCTTGTGATTACCTTGTATCTAAGCCTCTGCAAACTTCCCCCTTAATTCAGTTCTTTTGACAGACATCCATTTTAGCCAATCAGAGCTGACTCACTGGAACTCCATGTGCGTGAGCACAGTGTTATCTATATGACACACATGAACTCTAGTGGTGAAAAACTGTCAAAATGCCCTGAGAGAAGAGACAGCCTTCAAGGGCTTAGAAATTAGCATATGAACCACCTAGGTTTAACTTTCAAAAGAGAATACCAAGAGAACAAAGCAAAATTGATGATAAAAGTAAATTGGAAAATTGTTTAAAATTACATGCCCTATCTGAATCATGAAAGTTTATTTTGGACTAGACTGTCCCTTTAAGTAGAAAATGGGACCACAAATATGTGCATTAATCGACTTAAGAATTTTCAAACAATTTTGAAAATCTTCATCCACCAAGTCTTTTGAGATTTGCTCAGACAAACTGTCACACCATAGAGCAGACACAACTGTTACAGAACCAATGCTTGCTGAAAAAGGCCTTTCAATGAAAGATTATCAATTTCATGTCCATATGGTTCCAGTAATATGTACGATCCTCTAAGGGTATAGCAGCGTGAAAAGCAAAATAGCACCATCCACTATTGGAAAAGTTTCCCATAGATCTACATTAGAAGCCGGTAAAGAAAACATCCTATTAAATTTAGAGGACAGATTAAGAGCGAGGACCAGGCTTTGTTCACTCTCAGTTGTATGGAAAGCTTTTGTTCAGATGATTTAGGGTCTTATACGCCTAAAGTACATAAAACCTCTTTAAGCACAGAACTAATATATTCAACTGAAAACAAACATGAACCAGGTAGACTCAACATAAAAAAAACTCACCTTCAGAAAACAACAGAGTCTGAAGACTATAAGGGCATCCAAAGGTGTTTTGGTTTCTGATGATACAGAAGAACCTATTGTATTTTTAGGATGACCTCCAAATATAGAACTTTTGCACATATTTGGAGGCAGCATATCCGCCACAACTACAGAGCGCACAAGCCTTTAAACCCTGGAGCAAAATCTGAAGCACTCCCTTGTATAGAGGAAACAGAGGGAGGACAGATTCCTTTAGAGACGAGAGCTGCATTAGCCTAATGAGATCATATTGTAACAATGAACTGGTAACAATCCCGCAAAATGGAAAATTATCATTATAATAATGAACCGCATAAAAATAATAAAAATGTATTACCCTTCAGTAATAAGACATTTGAAAAATGGCCGTTGCATTTAAACAAAGGAGCAGTTGAGAAATTTCAAAAAGAGAGAAGGAAATAGCTCAGTTACTAACATAAAATTACAGAAAGAGACTCCGCCTCACATTGCCAAACAGGTAAATCCATTTTACTGTATATATAACAGAGGACATAAGGTTGCATTAAGATGTAACTTCCAGGTGAATTAGCTGAATAATACCTGCAAGTTATCTGAGTTAATTAAATTGTCTTCACTTAAATTAGGATGTACCCACTCTTCTGTGCTTACCAGTTGCAGAAAGCACTTCTTCCGGTAGAGAGCCCCATCCAGTGCTGTGTAAGTCCCAACAGAGGATCTATGTGTGGAGTATATCGACGACCCAACAGGAGGAGGCTAAGGGACCGGTTCATGTGACCCCTATGGCAGGCTTGTAACTAACTCCTTCACTGGGAGTGAATATGTCACTGCCCAATACTCCAATCTAACAGCTGCCTTCAGTTGCAGGTCTCTAAGGGGAAAATGGGCCTCAAATCAGTCTGAGGACCCCTCTCAACCAGGAATTTGGAGCACCTCATTTCTTCAACTTCCTCCTGTGAGGCAAAGAAAAGACTAACTGAGAGGTGGGAGGAATTAAGAGCTGTTATAGCTTTCAGAATCTATATCTCTTCCTAGTTGCTAGAAGTTGAATTCCAGGAGTAATGACTTGTGGACTCTCACCACCTTATGAAAGAAAACTCACTGGCAACTTTGCAACTTTTTTTTATTGTATTGTAATGCAATGTAATGTATGTGTCTTTCCTTCACAACCAAAACCTGCATAGCTAGAGAAATAGCTCTGAAGCTAAAATGTGACCTCACAGTACCAACAAAACTTTAGATAATCTCACCAGAGCAGACAGCTTTAGATGATCGGGCGCATGGGGTTTATGAAACCCACTGATTATTAAAAAGAGGGAGATGTTAACAAATATACTAAACCAAAACACATCTGTACTTACATAAAATCTGGCATGCGAAACATCTGAAGGCACTGCAACATTATATGGCCCCACAGCTTTGTATAAACTCCGACTGTGACGTACCAGAACACCCTGCGGCCATACTGTGTTTTCTGACCATCTAGAAAAAAGAAAGAAAATACAAAGTCAAACAATGATCACAGGCTGTACCTCAACAAGCATTGGTCAATAATGGTACATTTTCTAAAATAAATAACTAAATAATTAAAACTTACTAGGAAAATTTTTATGAATGTAAAGGGACATTAAGTCAAAATGTAACTTTTATGGTTTATATTGAGTAACCATTTTTACACAATTTACTTCTCTTATCAAAATTTAATTTGTTCTGTTAGCATCCTTTGTTGAAACTTAGGTAGGTAGGTTCATGAGCATGCAGGTGTCTTTAAGTAGACGTGGGCATTCAGATGCTTCGTTAGCAACCGAATGTGGAAGAAGGTGAGCACAAATCCAGATTATAGTGGGTTGCACTTTCACAAGAATAAATGCCGCTCCGAAAAGTGCCAAATGACATAAGTGGCTGCCTTCTTCAGCATTCGGATGAGAACGAAACATTCATATACCCACGTCTAGTCAAAGTGATAGTAAATCCTAGCGTTTGTGAAACACTAGGATTTACCAGTGCAACAAATAAAGGGGACTTTCAGTCATGACGTATAAAATACTTCATGCTGAAAGTTCCTTTATATGCCTGAAGAGTTTGCCACGCTGAGAGCCTAAGGCAGCCCACGGCAGAACACTATTTTCTTGTGAGGTGATCTTAGCCAATAGCGTGCTAGCTATCCGGCATGGTGCCAGCTGGCCCACACCGTTACTGGCTAAGAGGTGGAAAGGTCACTTCACAGCAAAATAGCATTTTGCCGTAGACGGCCTTAGGAGCTCAATGAGGCGAACGTTTCAAACAAATAAAAGGGAATTTCAGTCATGAAGTATACAGCAATGTTCGTAACAATGTTGTTATAAATTATATGGCAACAGTGTTTGTAAAGTATAATATACATTGTAAACACTGCGGCCATATACTGCTCATGACAATTGCATGACCCTGAGCATACCTAGATATACTCTTCTGGAAAGTAACAGTTTTAACAAAGTAAATTTGATAATAGAAGTAAATTGGGAAGTTTTGTAAAATCACATGCTCCGTCTGAATTAAGAAAGCTTAATTTTTACTTTAATGTGAATAGATTACAGGAGAGAATGGAGACAGGTGATATGGTAGGAATCGTTCAGTACATATATAGAATAAATAAAGATAAAGGTTAAGACACTTTCATAAAATGAGCAACACCAGATCAAGTCGTGATCTCAAGTTGGAGCTTCAGAAGTTTTTTTGGAAGCAATTCTTCATAGAAAGGAAGATCGATTCATGGAACATGCATCTAATAGAGCTGGTAAGGACGAATACTGTAAGGAACTGAAGAATGCCTGAGACATGTATAAGACTGTTAGAGGGATTAAAGGGGCAGTAAAGTCAAAAAATGTAATGATCATTATTCAGAAAATATTTTAAACAACCTTTCAGTTTGCTTCTATTATAAAATTTAATACAGTAGAATACAAAAAACCTAAAAGGTGCGCTAAAGAATGAGGGAAAGTCAATATAATAAATGGTATAAAAGTCCCAAATAGGAAACTCCAGATCCGGTGATCAGGCAGCGATCCAAACAAAAGCTGGTCCCATAAGTCCTGTAAGACAGAAAAGGAGGCGCCTCATGGTGAGGTAATGTTATTCCAAACAACAAACATAAGGAAAGTAAAAGTTGTAGCACACACAGTGCTATAACAGGCAGGCCGAGGCTTTGGAGCCGCCCGGCAGACTCTCTCCTGGAAAAGCTTGGCCAGTCACGACACAGGGCATCCACCAGGGGTTACTTCGCTGATCGCATCAGAGATAGTGTCAGAAGACGTCCGCCAATCATCCAACCAAGATAAAAGGTGTGTGGCACCCAGGGATTGCGCCCAGGAAATATGACTCAAAAGCAGAGCGGGGATATAATAAAACACTTTAATATAAAAACTTTAAAAAACAGCAACGCTTTTCTCAGCTCATACGCCGTTTCATCAGGCTGTTAAAACTCCATTTTCCCTCGCTCTATTTAAAAAAAAACTTTCAACCAATCCTTAGAAGGCAAGACTAGACACCCCTCTCACGATCCGGCCCCTAACATAATTAGTATTGGGTGATGATATAACAATATGGGTATATATAAAAGATGGGTTCATGATAACAAAAAAATTTCAAATATAAATAAATGATTGACCTCACGTAACACAAGGTTTATACATAATAATAATAATGATCCTAAATTCATAATGACCTATAATACTAGAGGGTCTACATTATTATCAAAATTTATTTAATTTTTAACATACACAAACAAATGCGTACACATGCATAATCATATCTACGCAATCTATTAGATTAAACTGTATCAAGAGTGTTTGAGGTTAAATCACTACATTCTGAAATCACACATTAGTTTAAGGTATGGCCTCTTACATCAAGAGAGCATAGAATAACCTCTATATCATGGGATATATAACTTATGCTATATCCAAGTGTAGCAATGTCATATAGACTAACATCATCAATGTCAAATAATAAAGAATGATGTAAACGAGAAGCATTGATGAAATATGACATTGCTAGATAGGTTATATATCTCCTCTTTACAGCAAACAATTGATATTATTCTTCCTCATATACCTATCATTATTGGAGATATTTCATCTTATACAGCTTACAAGCACAACTATAGAACCAGCACATTAGATTAGATTTATTTTATGTGCATATTTAGATATGGATATGGTATTCTATATAATATGCTCTCCCTTTTCTTAGTTAGGCACACATGGTTCTTAGATTAGTGTAGTGACTCTGGTAATTGACATCAAGACCATATGCAGCATCGAGAGCTTTTAGCATTATTTGAGGGAAGTCGCAAAACGATAATAGTGTGATTCCATGATATAGAGGTTATATCGTGCTCTCTTGATGTAAGAGGCCATACCTTAAACTAATGTGTGATTTCACAATGTAGTGATTTAACCGTAAACACTCTTGATACAGTTTCATCTAATTGTTGCTTTTAATGATGATGTATTGTTTGTGAATGTTAAAAATTATCCTGCTAGATCGATTTTAATAATAATGTAGACCCTCTAGTATTATAGGTCAGTGACAATCATTTATCCATATTTTAAATATTTTGTAATCATGAAACCATCTTTTATATATACCCATATCGTTATATCTTTGACCGTCACTAATTATGTTAGGGGCGGGATCTTGAAAGGGGCGTCTAGTCATGCCAACAAAGGATTGGTTGAAGGATTGGTTGAAAGATTTTTTAAATAGAGCGAGAGAAAATGGAGTATTAACAGCCTGATGAAACGGCGTATGAATAGAGAAACGCGTTGCTGTCTTTTAAAGTTTTTATATTTAAGTGTTTTATTATATCCCCGCTCTGCTTTTAAATCATATTCCCTGGACGAAATCCCTGGATGCCACACACCTATCTGGGTTTGATGACGCCTCGGCCTGCCTGTTATAGCACTGTGTGTGCTATTACTCTTGTGAGTGCAAATGTGTTGCTTTCCTTATATGTTTTTTGTTTGGAATAACGTTACCACACCATGAGGCGCCTCCTTTTCTGTCTTACAGGACTTGTATTATAAAATGTGCTTCATGCTCTTGGTATCCTTTGTTGAAAAGCAGGGTGGATAAAGTCAATTATTTCAATGAATAAAATACAATTTTAGTATATAATTCTTAAAGAATCAAAAAACGTTGGTAGTTAATAATTTTAACATAGTTAATCTATGTAAATGGACATTAGGCTACATAAAACTTCTATTATGCATAATAAAGAGCAGCACTGAAGCACATTAAATTATTTTTCTTGTACAGAGAAAGGTTAAGTGAAATGACAATTAAATACAGTAGAACGGCATAATCAACAAATGCATAATAAAAAGACAAAGCAATAAACTAAATGAGAAGTAAAAAAAAAAAAAAAGTTTACTTCAATTTGCCGGCCTCCTATATTATGTGACAGCCTTCAGCCAATCAGAGACACTGAATTCTTGCACATGCTCAGTAGTAGCAGTAGTAGTACTGTGCACAATTTTATAACGGGAGTAAATTGGAAAGTTAAAATTGCATACTCTATTGGAATCATTAAATTGTCATCTTGACTTTAGTGTCTATTTAAAGGAACCTGCTTTATTCTGAGGAGTCAATCAAAAGTATAAAAGACAAGTCACTCAATTCTGAAGCTAATGTTGTTATGGACTATCAAATCCACAGTGTGCACTTTCAAATCTTAGGATTAGCATTTAAGGTTTCAAAACGGCTGCCATATAGAGCTCCAGACATGTGCACGCTCCTGAGCTAACTACCTGCTTTTAAACAAAGGATACCAAGAGAAAAAAAAAGTACATTTTTGTGCATGAAATAAAAATTTGAGGTTTCATGTTGTTTAAGATAAAATCAATAGGGCTTGTGTTACTTTAGTAACAAGAAATGAAGGTTATAACTGCAGGCTACTTACATATGCTGTGGTGCATTGCTGTAGGACCCATGTTCCAGTTTCTGCCACCTACCAAGGTGTGCAGCAGACCTGTGCAGTAAGTCACAATACTTGGGTGGCAGGAGGTGCGTGGTCAACATGACAAAGGCATTAATCCACACCATAATTAGGTGCTCACACGACCAGCGCATGTCATAATACTGCGTGCTCTGCAATGGAAGCGAAGAAGCATGTGCAATGTGATTAGGTGATTACACAGAAATATGTAAAAAAAATAATTTATGTAAGAACTTAACTGATAATTTATTTCATGGTGGCAAGAGTCCACAAGCTAGTTACTGATCCGATATACATTCCTACCAGGAGGAGGCAAAGTTTCCCAAACCTCAAATGCCTATAAATACACCTCCCACCTCACTCATACCTCAGTTTAACCTATAGCAAAGTTAGCGAGGTGTATAAGAAAATAACAGGATACAAAAAATCATAACCCCCCAAAAATGGGTGGGTCTCGTGGACTCTCGCCACCATGAAATGAATTTATCAGGTAAGTTCTTACATAAATTATGTTTTTTTCCATATAGGTGGCAAGAGTCCATGAGCTAGTTACTGATGGGATATAATACCCAAGATGTGGAAATCCACGAGTAACTATAGAAGGAGGGATAAAATAAAAACAGCTATTTCCGCTGAGAAATTAAATCCAAAAATATAATTAAGTAGTCTTAAAAATTTTAAAAACTTAAATCAAAGGCACTAGAATCAAACTGAGACCGCTGCCTGAAGAACCTTTCTACCAAAAGCTGCTTCCAAAGAAGCAAAAACATCAAAATGGTAAAATTTAGTAAAAGTATGCAAAGAAGACTAAGTGGCTGCTTTGCAGATTTGATCAATTAAAGCTTCATTCTTGAAAGCCCAAGATGTGGCAACTGATCTTGTAGATGAGCTGTTATTCTCAGAGGTGGAGACTACCCCACCTATCAATAAGTTTTGTAAATCAGAAGTTTCAAAAAAAGAAATGGCAGAGTCTTTCTGACATTTTCTGGAACCAGAAAAAATAAAAAATAGATTAGAAGTCTTTTTGAAATCTTTAGTAGCCTCAACATAATATTTAAAAGCTTTTACCACATCCAAAGAATGTAAAGACCTTTCAAGAGTATTCTTAGGATTAGGACACAAGGAAGAAACAACAATTTCCCTATTGACGTTGTTAGAATTCACAACTTTAGGTAAAAATTTAAATGAAGTCCGCAAAACAGCTTTATCTTAATGGAAAATCAAATAAAGAGACTCACAAAAGAGAGCAGACCATACAGAATCTCTTCAAGCAGAAGAGGTAGCCAAA
>CAJPDP010168592.1:0-11141 GCA_905336975.1 Bombina variegata variegata | reverse complement strand
CTACATCTTCTACATTTACAATTACTGTGATATACCTTTAAGGCATATCCCCTCATATCTACTTCCTATGCCTATTTAAGTTCACTTCCTTCTGGGATTGTTGCCTGATAATTGAAGTACTTTACACAGCTGATCTGTGCAATAGCTCTCTTAATCTTTCTTCCTTCAGGTCTGTTAGCGATATTCTCACATTTTTGCTTCAGCTTGTGAATATGCAGACATAATCTAATTTCAGAAGTCAATTCTACCTCAAGCTCTAAAGTTTCTCTCCACCTGCTTTACTTCGTTGTTGTATGCTGGGTTCAACCTGACCACTTACCGGACAACCACAACTTTTCATCGGAGTCCCTACACACAGACCGTAAACTGGCTCCACCTTCCAGCTCCTCGCTCTGCACGGAACTCAGTGTGTTTTCTCAACAGGAATGGAAGGTAACCTGCATTAACCAGCACATCCTCTGGATTAAGGTACTCTGTATTAACTACCATCTATTTGATATTGTTTATTTCTGTCACTTGACTATCTGCTGCTCGATCGAATTCAGCAAATTTTTAAGTTTACATCTGTTTCCTGATTGATCCACTTTTAACAAACTGTTTCAGGATTTTTGTTAATCTGTGTCTATTTGCTGCAAATCAGTCTGAAGTTTGATATACACTGAATTTATCTAAAGAACCTCTGAAACATACTTCACCAATTATATCATCTAAGGGAATTGATTCATTAAGAAGCTTTACTTATCCTATCATTTGCTAAGTGAAACTCTGTTGAATTGACTGCTTTATCAATCAGATATATTAAGGGTTTACTTACTCATAAATCCTATTTATCAGCAGTTTATTCTGCTCTGTTAATATTTGCTCACACTATTTTACCCAGTTACTCAGAAAGTGGACTTTAGGTTCATATATATAAGAGCAACAATCCTATTATTTAATTCAGGTATTTTGGAACATATCTATATAGTTTTAAGTTATAACAGAATTATCATGCCCAAAATCATAAGTATATTAGGACATTCAAACAATGGATCCAAATCAGATAAATAACCAATTTGCCAGCCTAAACCAAAAGATAGATTATCTGGCTCGTGGTTTGACAGAGGTACAGGCTGACAACTCAGTTCTGAAAGCCTTAATAAAAGACTGTATGTGTGATGAATCCCCTTTTAATGTATAAGCACTTAAATTAAGTGTTTTGTAGCTCTTTGGTGTACAAACCCTGAGATATCTAGGAAGACATGGATGAGACACTGTGAGCGCTTTTAATACACAGTAGTTGAAGTACTGTAAGATAATGATCAAATGTGGATCTGTGAGAGAACTCCCTTCAGAGTTAATAAACGTGTTTGACAGTATAAAGTAGTCTTAAACTACTGGTTCATGTATAACTTGCATATATATAATCAGTTCTTGATGTCACATTCCTTTTGTAGAGATCTTCACACACACACACACACACTCATAAAATATATACAGTCATACAAACATAGTGATTTCCCCACAGATATTAGGTCTTCATAGCATGTAAATAATGCATGACATATGCGGTCAGCGTTTTAAGAAGTTTGCACAAAGGACAAATAAGATAACTTTTAAGATGCTGAGTTATCCGGTCAAAGTAACTACAAGAGTGGTAATGGTTTGTTTTACCTGAGAACGCTGAGCGCGTTAGGAGCGGCTGCTGCTAGCGAGTGTATGTGTGACTCACTTCCGGTCTCCAGAAACAGCATCTCAGATCAGCTGTAGCAGCACTATGTGAAGTGTCAGTAAAGTCCAGTAGCTCAACAGACAAGTGAGATCCGTAGGAAACAGGTTAGTAACAACCAGAAATGTACTTACTCAAATCAAAGCAGAGAGATGGCAAGAGTATGAGACAACAACTAGTAACTTGAATAAGATGACCTGCAATTTTAGGCAAACACGTCCAACTGCAGAACTGAATGTCTTCAATAATCAGGCAAGGAAGTGATGCAAGAGGATCCCCTTTTAAAGGGTCAGAGGGTAGGAAGGGATATACCTTAAAGGTATATCACATATCCCCCCATTAAGAGTGCACACCAGTGGTGAGCAGATGTGGCTTCTCAGGATAACGTCGATGGAAGGAGGACAAAAGAACAGGAGCATGTAAGTCAACGTGAGACTCCCAGGAATTGTCCTCAGGTCCATAGCCTTTCCATTTAATCAGGTATTGTAGGCGTCCCCGATGTATGCAAGAGTCAAGTATACGTTCAATTTCATACTCAAGGTGGTCATGTAGAATGACTGGTGGAGGTGGTAATTGTCGAGCATTCCGAGGATCACCCTTGTAGGGTTTCAGTAGGGATATATGAAAAGTAGGATGTATTCCAAAATCCTTCGATAACGTCAACCGTACAGCATTTGAGTTGATAATAGCTTTAATTGGGTAAGGTCCTATAAACTGGTTGGCCAATTTTTTACAGGGCACTTAAAGGTTTAAGTGTTTAGTGGATAGAAAAACCAAGTCACCTATGTTATAAGTAGGACTTGGTGAATGATGTCGATCATAATATTTTTTCTGGTTGTCTTTTGCTTCCGTTAGATGTGTTTTAAGTAATTTGAGTCTGTCTTGTAATGTAGAGGTGAAATCTACCACGCTGGGGCACTTTACTGGGGTATGAGATAGAGCTATGGTGGTAGGATGATAGCAATAGGTAACATAAAAAGGTGACATTTTAGTTGAAGAAGAAATAGAGTTATTATAGGAAAATTCCGCCATCAGGAGATAATCAACCCAATCATCCTGGAGGTGAGTGAGGTAACATCTGAGGAATTGTTCCAGTGTTTGGTTTAATCGTTCGGTCAACCCATTAGTCTGTGGGTTTAAAAAGTTGAGTATCGCAAATTTATTTGTAGGAGCTTACACAAGGACCTCCAAAAGGCAGAGGTAAATTGTGTACCTCAGTCTGTTATGATGGTGGTAGGTAAACCATGTAATTTAACTATGTTATCCAAAATCACTTTTGCTGTCATCATGGCTGTGGGTAGTCTTTTGAGGGGTATAAAATGGCCTAGTTTAGTTAGATGGTCTACAACTACTAGTATAGTGTTCAAATGTTGTGAAACCGGCAAATCTACGATAAAATCCATCAATATGGTGGACCATGGTATATCTGGGATCAGTAGTGATGTTAGATAACCTATAGGTTTTCTATGTTCCATCTTGTTTCTTGCACATGTGTCGCAAGAGTTAATATAGTGTTTGATTGATTGTTCCATTTGTGGCCACCATAAATGACGCTTAATTAAGTCAGAGGTTTTCTGTACACCTTTGTGACCAGATAACACGTTTTCATGGTGATGTTTCAAGATGATATTTTTAAGAATTTTGGGAATATACATTCTGTCATTATGAAACAACAATCCTGATATAGGGTTTTTCACACAGTTAATAGGCTGAACCTGTTCTTTTTGTACTTCTACGAGTATTTATTTTTCTAAATTAGTGAGTGTCCCTATAAACTTTTCATGTGGAATTATTGGGTTTAGAGTCTCTGTGGTATTCGTAACATCAAACATTCTGGAAAGAGCATCAGCTTTTGTGTTAGAATTCCCAGGTCTGTAGGTGATTAAGAAATTTAACCTATCCAGAAATAAGGACCATCTGACCTGACGTGCAGATAATGTTTTACTCCGTTTCAGGTACTCAAGATTCTTATGGTCCGTGAATATTATAAAAGGTTCTTTAGAACCCTCCAAGAGATGTCTCCAGTGCTCCATTGAGCTTTTGATCGCCAACAGTTCCTTGTCTCCTATACTATAGTTTATTTCGGCTGGGAGTAATGTTCTGGAGTAGAAGGCTATGGGTTGCATCTCTTGATTCTCCTTATCTCTTTGTGATAGAACAACTCCTATTCCAGTGTTAGAGGCGTCGCCCTCTAATATGAATTGTGAGTTGTAATCAGGTAGTGTCAGAACCGGTGCAGTAGTGAAACAATATTTCAAGTCAATGAATGCCTTTTGAGCTTCATCAGTCCAAATGAAGTTATGAGTTTTCCTTGTGAGTTGAGTTAATGGCCTTACTATTGTAGAAAAGTTTCTAATAAACTTTCTATAGAAGTTTGAGAACCCCAGAAATCTCTGAAGGGTCCGAACTGTTCTAGGTCTTGCCCATTCTTGAATTATAGTTGTCTTATCGGAATCCATCTGGATCTTATTTGGGGAAATGATGTACCCAAAAAATGTTATCTGATGGATGTGGAAGCTATATTTCTCCATTTTGGCAAATAACCTATGTTCTCTTAGACGGGTGAGAACCCACCTAAAATGTTTTTCATGTTCTTGGAGATCTTTTGAATATATGAGAATGTCATCCAAATATATGATGACACAAATATCTGTAAGATCACGAAAGATCTCATTTATAAAGTGTTGAAAAGTCGCAGGTGCATTACTTAACCCAAAAGGCATTACGTTGTATTGGAATAAGCCATAACGTGTTCTGAACGCCGTTTTCCATTCATCTCCTTTCTTAATACGTATTAAATTGTATGCCCCCTTCAAGTCCAGTTTGGTGTAAATGGTGGCATTGGTAAGCCTTTCCAGTAATTCTGGTATTAAAGGTAAAGGATACCGATTTTTAACGGTTATAGCATTGAGTGCTCTGTAGTCTATTATGGGTCTTAACGACTGATCCTTATTCTTTACGAAGAATATTCCAGCTGCTGCTGGTGATGTAGAATATGAAATAAAACCTTTCTTTAGGTTGTCATCTAAATAAGTTCGTAAGTGACTGAGTTCTTTTTGGGACAAGGGATATATCTTGCCGTAAGGAATTTGAGATCCGGGGATTATGTCTATGGGACAATGAAAATGCCTGTGAGGTGGTAAACACTCAGCCTCTTTAAGGTCGAAAACATCAACCAGATCCGAATATGCCACAGGAACACCAGTCTCGATGTTAGCTATTGAGCAATGAGGGTAGCATGTTCTAGTACAGTATTCGGACGTTAACTGAAGTGTGTTATGTGTCCAGTTAATGTTTGGGTTATGAATGGCTAACCATGAATATCACAATATTAGTGAATGTTTTTCAATGGGTATGATGTCATATGATAAGTATTCTGTGTGACCCCCTATTGTTGATGTAAGTATCGGGATGGTGCGGGGTGTAATGGGACCCTTCTGAATTAAAGAGACATCAATTAATTTAACAAAAACTGGTTGCTGTTTACACACTGTGGGTATTTTATTTTTTTCTACAAACAGAACATCAATATATATCCCTGAAGCCCCAGAATCTATAAGAGCATCACTCTGGATGTGTAGTTGGTCCCACTGTAAGGAGAGAGACAGTGTGAGTTGAGTAGCTTTGGATATGTTACATAATAAATCTGTATTAATTGTCTTACCCTTCTTTTGTTTTGCCAAAAAAGGACATGTTGCAACTGAATGCTCCTTATGAGCGCAGTAGAGACAGAGGTTGGCAAGTCTTCTCCTAGTCTTTTCCTCTTGGGTTAGTGGACCCTTGATTGCTCCAATCTCCATTGGATTGGAATAGGGTGGACTTCTTTCTTGGACAGAGGTTGATGTATACAGGCGTCTAGTAGTGGTATCGAAAGACCACTTTTCTGCTTTTCTTTCCCTCAGTCTCCTATCCAGAGTGGTGCTTAACTTAATCAGGGCTGAGAGTGAGTCAGGAATTTCCAAACGTGATAGTTCATCTTTTAGGGACTCAGAGAGCCCCAAACGGAACTGGTTTCTTAGGCTGATCTCGTTCCACTGTGAATCAGGGGCCCACATCTGGAAGTCAGTAGTGTACTCCTCTACCGTCCTCTTTCCTTGCTTAAGTGCACGTAACTTTGTTTCTGCGTAGATTTGGCTATTAGAGTCCTCATAGAGGCTTGACATGGCTAAAAAGAAATCTGGCAGAGAGTCCAATATGGGATTATTGTTTTAAAAAAATCTGTTGGCCCAGGTTCGTGGTTCTCCAACAAGGTATGATATAGTATTACAGACTTTGATTCTCTCTGAGTGGTGAGTGCAAGGTTTCAGAGAGAACAAAAGATTACAGGCATTTTTGAAATCGCAAAAGTCTGATCGTTTGTACCTGCGGTTCGGGTATCTCCTCTTGCTTTGTTGTAATGCAATCTTTTAACAGGGTTTTTATGGCAGTGTTTTCAGCTTGTACCTCTTGTAAGGCATGGGCTAAATAATCAAGCTTTTGATATACATTAGTGAATTCATTTTTTATTTCTGTAGGATCCATGTTTATATATTATTAAAGTAAACAGGATTCTATATTTGGCCTGATTATTATGTGATGAATCCCCTTTTAATGTATAAGCATTTAAATTAAGTGTTTTGTAGCTCTTTTGTGTACAAACGCTGAGATATCTAGGAAGACAGGGATGAGACACTGTGAGCGCTTTTAATACACAGTAGTTGAAGTACTGTAAGATAATGATCAAATGTGGATCTCTGAGAGAACTCCCTTCAGAGTTAATAAATGTGACAGTATAAAGTAGTCTTAAACTACTGGTTCATGTATAACTTGCATATATATAATCAGTTCTTGATGTCACATTCCTTTTGTAGAGATCTTCACACACACACACACACACTCATAAAATATATACAGTCATACGAACATAGTGATTTCCCCACAGATATTAGGTCTTCATAGCATGTAAATAATGCATGACATATGCGGTCAGCGTTTTAAGAAGTTTGCACAAAGGACAAATAAGATACCTTTTAAGATGCTGAGTTATCCGGTCAAAGTAACTACAAGAGTGGTAATGGTTTGTTTTAACTGAGAACGCTGAGCACATTAGGAGCGGCTGCTGCTAGCGAGTGTATGTGTGACTCACTTCCGGTCTCCAGAAACAGCGTCTCGGATCAGCTGTAGCAGCGCTATGTGAAGTGTCAGTAAAGTCCGGTAGCTCAACAGACAAGTGAGATCCGTAGGAAACAGGTTAGTAACAACCAGAAATGTACTTACTCAAATCAGAGCAGAGAGATGGCAAGAGTATGAGACAACTAGTAACTTGACCTGCAATTTTAGGCAAACACGTCCAGCTGCAGAACTGAATGTCTTCAATAATCAGGCAAGGAAGTCATGCAAGAGGATCCCCTTTTAAAGGGTCAGAGGGTAGGAAGGGATATACCTTAAAAGTATATCACAGTATGTCTCCAAAACAACCAGAGATCCCAAAACCCCAAATAAATTTACCCACACCATTCTCGGGCAAACGTACGGAATTCCATGATTTCAGAAATGCCTGCAACCTACTATTTACTCTTAAACCTTGCACTTACCATACAGAAAGAATCAAGGTATGCACTACAATCTTGTTTTTACTAGGAGAGCCCAGATCCTGGGCAAATAGATTCTTTGAGTCTAATGACCCCATACTAAACTCCTTACAAGATTTTTCTCGGCCATGGCAAGTCTCTGTGAAGATTCAAATACCCAAATAAATGCTTAAAACAAACTACGTGCCTTGAAACAAGGATAAAGAACCGTAGAGCAATATATAACAGATTTTCAGATGTGGGCGTCAGATTCCCAATGGAATCAAATGAGTTTGCGAAATCTATTCCGTTTAGGACTCTCAGAGTCTCTAAAGGATGAACTCTCATGATTAGACTTACCAGAGACTTTAACTGGTCTAATTAAACTGAGCACAACTTTGGATAGAAAACTCAGAGAAAGAAAGGCAGAGAGAGGCACTTATGATCCTACTGTTAAATCACCTATACTCCCTCCACAATTTCAGACAAAACACATTCTTATCCCACTCCTATGGAAATCGGAACAATTAAAGGACCTCTCTCCCAAGAGGAAAAACAAGAAGAAGATTGTCAAATTTATGTCTCTACTGCGCCAATAAGTGTCAGCTTGTCCATTGTTGGCAAAACAAAAGAAGGGTAAGAAGAACATTATTACATTATTACACATATGTTCACAGTAAACACACCTACTCAACTCACAATTCCTCTTTCCTTATAGTGGGATCAACAGCTCATCCAGACTGAGGCTTTGGTTGACTCAGGAGCATCAGGAATGTTCATTGATACTGATTTTGTTGTAAATAATAAAATAAACACTGTGTGCAAGCATACACCTGTTTTTGTCAAGTTAATTGATGGGTCCTTTATCCAAAAAGGTCCTATAACTCACCACACGATTCCTATATTAATAACTACACCAAAAGGACATACTGAGTATGTCTCATTTGATATAATACCAATATCTTTACACTCAATTGTATTGGGTTACTCATGGTTACATACACACAATCCCACCATAGATTGGACACTCAATAACATCACATTTGAATCAAATTACTTTCAAAAGACTTTTTACCCATATATTTCTATATCCAGTCTTGAGACTGTAGTACCAGAGGTATACTGGGATTTGTTAGACGTATTTAACCTTAAGGAACCAGAGCACCTTCTGCCACACAGGCTTTTTGATTGTCCAATTGACATCATACCAGGTTCACAAATCCCATATGGTATCCCATATGCTAGGATCATAATTATCTCAATGAAAATTTAAAAAAAGTTTTTATTACCCATTTCACATCTCCAGCAGCTGCTGGAATATTTTTCGTAAAAAATAAAGGACGAGAGTCTAAGGCCAATAATAGATTATAGAGCCCTCAACACTATCACTGTAAAAAACATTAACGAGATCTTTCGAGATCTCACCAATGTATGTGTAATTATTTATCTTGACGATATCATTATTTATTCCACAACACTTCAAGAACATGAGAAACATGTATGCTGGGTTCTGACAAGGTTGCAAGAACATAAGATTTTCGCAAAAGTCAAAAAATTTAATTTCCATGTAAAGAAGATCAAGTTCCTAGGATACATAATCTCTCCTGGTATGATTCAAATGGATCCTGATAAAATTAAATCCATTATTGATTGGCCCCAGGCTACGTCAGTGAGAAGACTCCAGAGATTAATAGGTTTCTCTAATTTTTACAGGAAGTTTATTAAAAATTTCTCCTCTATAATCAAACCTTTGACACAACTCACAAGTAAAAAAGCTCAAAAAGCTTTTTCTCATCTTAAAGAAAGCTTAATAACAGCCCCCATTCTAAGACTGCTGGATTATGACCTACAATTTCTCTTGGAAGTAGATGCATACGATTCTGGCATAGGGGCTGTACTCTCACAACAAGATGAAAAAACCTCAGATCTACATCCCGTAGCTTTTTATTCAAGAACACTTCTCTCAGCTGAATGTAACTATAGTGTCGGTGACAAAGAATTACTGCCCATTAAGTGTTCCCTTGAACAGTGGCAGCATCTTCTCGAGGGGACTAAGATCCCTTTTCTTATTTATACTGATCATAAGAACCTCAAGTATTTAAAAAAAAAAAACTGTCGTCCCGACAAGTAAGATGGGCCCTGTTCATGGACAGATTCAATTTCCGCATTACCTACAGACCAGGATCACTTAATACTGAAACTGATGCACTGTCTAGACTTCATAAATCACAACCTGAACAAGACTGATTCGACCTCATTATACCCCCGACAAAATCTTAGGAATACTCTCCTCATTTGAAAAAGAAATTCTTGAAAACCTAAGACAAGAACTTCAACCCCCTGATAACTGTAATCAAGATTTAACATTGGGCTTATATTACCATAAAGACAAACTATATTCCTAAAACCCTCCAAAATCTTATACTAAACCATTTCCATGACAATGCACTTTCAGGTCATCCAGGTGTACAAAAGACTATAGAATAAATAAAAAAATACTTCTAGTGGCCTCAGATGGTACAACTAATCCAGGAGTATGTCACATCTTGTGACACTTGTGCAAGAAATAAACTTGACCATAAAAAACCCATTGGTTATCTAACGTCTTTACCAATTCCTGACGTACCCTGGTCTACCGTCTCAATGGATTTCATAGTTGATCTACCTGAATCCCAACAATAAAATGTAATACTCATTGTTATTGATCATTTGACTAGGTTGGCACATTTCATACCCCTCAAAAGACTACCTTCAGCCATGACAACGGCAAAAGTCTTTCTAGACTCTATTGTACGATTACATGGCTTACCAACAATTATAGTTACAGATTGAGGAACTCAATTCACCTCTACTTTTTGGAGATCTTAGTGTAAGATATTACGGATAGACACCAGATTCTCCACCTCCTTCCACCCTCAAACAAATGGCTTAACAGAGAGGTTAAATCAAACCTTAGAACAATACCCGAGGTGTTATATAACTCATTTACAAGATGACTGGGTATCATACCTACCCATGGCAGAGTTCTCTTATAATAACTCTATTTCATCATCCTCTAAAATGACTCAATTCTTTGCTACCTATGGGTACCATCCATCCACTATATCCATCACCAAAGCTACAGTTAACTCTCCAGCAGCTTCTGAATTTTCCATGACTTTGAAAAACCCCCCGGATATTCTCAAGGCACACCTGTAGGGGATCCCCATATAATAGATTTTCACAGAGTGTGGTATACCTATAAGGTATATCCCCTCCTACCCACTTCCTATTGCTATGTAATCACCCTTCCTACTAGGTTTGTTGCCTAATAAATAAAGTTTATTCACACAGGTGTTTTGTGTGATCTCACTTGTTTCCTCAGGTCATCTGGCTTGTTTTTGCATCTTAGGCTTTGTTTGCCTGAGATCCACTTAAGCTTTTATTCAATTCCTACGGACTGCACCAGTGTTCCCTAGATTCCTGCAGGGTCTCACACTATATTCCATCTCCAGTGTTTGCTGACAATGCTCTGTACCTTACTCAATCTGATACGGAGCTCAACCTAACCAGAACCCTCAGCTCCTCCTTCCGGATCAAAGGTCTGCACACATCCCTGTCAGCTTGTTTCAAACAAGTCTTGGATTCCTTTGGTACTCTCTCTCTCGTAACGCTTACAGGACTGCAACTAAGCTTACGAGGACTACAACTAAGCTTATTAGGTACTGTATGTGGTGATATAGCTTACTGACATAGCTTTTATTAAAATCCCTTCCCCCCAGATACACCTTTCTCTCTGAACTAAAGACACTCCCAATAGCCTTTGACTGGCATTTGATAAACCACTCCCTATTGAATTGGGGTATAAAAAACTGGAACACTCTCTATCTCTCCCTCCTTATCCT
>CAJPDP010168385.1:0-11584 GCA_905336975.1 Bombina variegata variegata | reverse complement strand
GGCCGACTGGGGCTATGGCATCAGTGTATAGAGCTATCACATTGTATTTACAGTTCCTGGTATCCCATATAAATTGAGGCTGAGCTAGTTAAGAGCTGAGCTTTAAGGCCTGAGAGCTGAGTTGGTTTTCACAAAAGTGTATAGCCTAGTTTAGTCTCTCCCCCGGGGGGTTGTCCCCTCAGGACGATGTGGGATGAGGTATAGGGGTATGACCCGCAGGCAATTAGGGCCGGCGGGAAAGGGAGGGGAGAGACCTGTGAGAGAGCTG
Source organism: Bombina variegata variegata (assembly GCA_905336975.1). Taxonomy (NCBI): domain Eukaryota; kingdom Metazoa; phylum Chordata; class Amphibia; order Anura; family Bombinatoridae; genus Bombina; species Bombina variegata. Next base: position 11,316 of record CAJPDP010168385.1, on the reverse strand, counting down.
TAATTAAAAGATGAAATCTGCACCTCGACTAACTTCCTGGGGTGCTAACACAGTGCACTCAAGCTCTATGTTGGGTTAGGGGTGACCAGAGTTTATAGCCCAGAACTGTTCAACTTCTGATTTGGGTTGTGAGTTGTTAGCTGTGTCCTCTATGTTTCAACAATTTCCCACTCCACTCTCCCCCCTGGTGGGCCTTGCAGTCTGGGATGCAGAAGTCCGTCTGTTAACTTTCTCTTCTCTCCCACTAAGCTGCTAGCAGTTCCTAAATCTGGCCTATTCTGGGGATGGGTTAATGAAGGATGAGAGACGAAAGATGAAGCCCCTGCTGTGTATGTGCAGCGTACAGCTATTTGTGTGACAAGGGAGTCAGGTTCTATGCAGGAGGGCCGTAGAGGCTTAAGAGTTGGAGCAGCGTTTTACCTGTGTGAAGCTGGGTAACTTTTATTTCAGCACTGTCTCTCTGTAGTCACTGCTCGCGTGGTTCTTAGGCCCTGCAGGATTGCGATCTGGTGTATAGCTATTAAGATGGCGGATATTCGCGCCAAAACTAAGGCGGCGTAGATGAGCCCTGCCGCTGGTCCCCTTCAGGCGTTGCTGCTCTGCCAGGGTTGCCGCTCCAACTCTTTTGGGATGATATGACTGTCCGGGTGCCCGTCTCTCTCTGTCGCTGTGAACAGGCCTCCTGTATCCTGCAAGACAGCTCCAGGCCGGTCACAGTCAGATGCGGTCTCCGTTTAATAGGTCCGGTGCTTCTGATAGGGCTATTTAGGCTAAGTGTCCTTAGTTACAGGTGTCCTTAATGTATTCTGACCTGTTGTAGTCTGAAGACAGGGATCGAAATGATTGTAGGCTCTGTTTTTAAGTCCGTGAGGCCCGAGGTAGGCCGCGTCCGCAGGCTTTCCTGAATGCGGTCCGGTCCTCAGCTCCGGCCTGAGTTGCGGTCTCTCAAATTTGCTTCAAAGTCACGCAACCAAACTCCTCTCAGGTGCTGGTAATGTTAGGAGCTGAATTTTAGCACTTTTATTCGCAGGGTTCGATTATAAACTCTTATATTTCTACTTTTATTGTGGAGCTCTTCTCCAGTGCTGCCGCTCTGGTTGCTGGCCAGCTCCGCCCCCCATATTTAAACTGTTTATTCCAACACTCAACCAAGTACATTTGTCAGCATTTCCCATTCTTAATGGTACCCAATTCAGTATCTAAAAAATCAAGTTTTAACAGTGAACAGCCTGGCCAGGAGGGGCAAAGTTTCCCAAACCTCAAAATGCCTATAAATACACCCCTCACCACACCCACAATTCAGTTTAACGAATAGCCAAGTAGTGAGGTGATAAAGAAAGGAGTAAAAAGCATCAATGGAATTTGGAAATAACCACCATAAAAAGGGTGGGCCTCATGGACTCTTGCCAATATGAAAAAAATTAATTTATCAGATAAGTTCCTACATAAATTATGTTTTACTATATTTACTATACACAATTTAAGAGTGTCGTTCTCTAAAGCTCTCTGTTCAGACTGGATTTAAAAAAAAAAAAAAAAAAGTATTCAAAGTAAATGGGCGGGTCTGAGCAATGTCAGCGATGTCGTTGCCATAGAAGCCACATCGCTGACATCCCAGCTCATTGACATTTTGCTGAAGAAGATTGGCCCTATTCAAATATTGACATGGGGACCTAAGTTTATTTACACCTACACTTACTAGCTCAGGCAATGTTGTCTTGTCAGCTGATAGCTAGTGAGACAAACATGGCCTCTACCCTCCTCGCAATCAACACTTCATTGTTTTGAACGGATCGATCTTGTGTCAATGTGTCCAAAGCAAAATGCAGGCTACTCCCACTAGCATGCTTCGCTAGCTCCCCCTGAATGCCTATATCTATGGTACGCCTAAGATACACTCCCCTGCTCTGCCTCGCTACCTCCCACTGACCGCCTACACCGGCATCACAGCTAACCTACACTCCCCTGCTTCGCCTAGCTAACTCCCCATGACTGCCTACATCTACATCACGCCTAACCTACACACCCCTGAAAAGCCCAGCTAAGTCCCTAATACTGCCTACACTGAAATAATGTCTAACCTACACACCCCTCGAAAGCCCAGCTAACTTCAAAAAAGTAACTCACTATAATAAACTATACTATAAATAATAAACATCCTTATTATAAAAATGAAGCTATGTTGCTAAAGTTATAATCAATGTTTAAATAGTGTCACAGAGATGCTCTAAAACGCCGGCAGCCAACCGATGAAGTAACGGCAAAACCTCTCCGGCCTAGCTGGGCTCCTGGAACTCAGGGCCAGACCGGAATTGAGCCCCAGTCTGTCGCTACTTAAAAGGGGTATCGATTGAGTAGGGTGCAAGGGATTGAGTCAGTCTTTTAGTATTTTGTCGGCAATTTGATGAGGCACCTAGGGATACCACTTGTTTGGGGGTGCTACCTTCTAGGAGAATGGGGGACACTTAAAATCCGATCCTTTTCTATTGGATGATTAGAATTGAAATTTAAAAAAATTCTTGCTATTGGCTGAATTAAATTAGCCAATAGGGATTGACTAATTTGAAATCAGCCAATCGGAATTAAGTGGTACTCCTATATATTGGGGTTCTGCGCTTCCGGATTTTAGTGTGCAACTGTGATTGCATGAAAAGCAAGGCTCCCCAAAGAAAGCTGAAGTCAAAAAGTTTGTGAAGCAGAGGTGGCAGAAGAGGCTGCGGAAATTCTCCTCTGTGATGATGGGCCCCTGGAGACTGGATGAAGAGGGCCCAATGTCAGATCAAGGGGAGCCGGATTCCCCATCAACTGTGAGTAACACTTTTGGGGTTAGTGCTTTTTTGGGGTGGGTATTTTATTTTTAAGAATAGGGTTTGTTAGTTTTAATTTTCTTTTCTAGTTTAGGTTTTTTAAAGTTAGATTTTGTTATTTTGGAGGGTGGGGATTTGTTTAATGTAGTTGGGGGGTTTTGTAATTTTTTTTTCAAAAGAGCTAACATTACTTTAGGGCAATGCCCTTAATATATTTTAGTGTTAGGGTTTAGGGGGGATTTTTGTTTTGTTTTGGGTGGGGTTTTTATTTTATGGGCCATATAGTTTAGTGTAAGGTATAATGTTTTTTTATTTTGGATACTGTAGTTTATTATTTTTTGTAACTTAGCTTTTTTCCCCTGTAACTTAGACCAAGATTGCAAGTTGTGCGTTATAGCTGCAGCGTACACACCGCGCAAAATGGGTCCATTTCGCTATTTCCATAATCCGCATGCCCCACAAAATCCAAGTTCCGACTTGGCGTGCTCGTGCACGTATTCCCCCATAGAGAACAGTAGAGAATTTTTTTTAAAAAAAACACGTGAGATTGTGAAATCGCTACCGCATTTTCTCATTCCCCATTGAAGTCTATAGAGAGAAGAAAATTTGACAAAAAACAAAGAACACCCTAACATAAACCCCTAGTCTAATAACCCTTAAACTGCCATCCCCCCACATCGCTACTACTAAAATAAACCTATTAACCCTTAAACGTCCGGCCCCACACATCGGGACTACCTAAATTAAACTATTAAATCCTAAACCTAACACCCCCTAACTTTAAATAAAAGTTACAATATACTAACTACCTTAAAATAAATGAAAACTTACCTGTGAAAAAAATAAAACCTAAGCTTAAACTACAGAAAAAAACTAGAAAATAATAGAAATCGAAATATTAAGAGAAAATAAAAAAAAACTAACATTACATAAAATAAAAAACCTAACATTACATTAAAAAAAAAACCCTAACATTACCGAATTTTTTTTTGCTAAGATTACAAAAAAAAAATAACATTACATAAAATAATAAACAAAATTATCCAAATAAAAAAAGTCTTCATCCAGGCGGATCCATCTTCTTCCATCGCGGGACCATCTCCTATCTTCTTCCCGGAGATGCAGAGCGGTCTTCTGAGGAGCGAATCAGGAGCGCTGGTCCTTGGTGGCTGCAGTCATCAGCAATGTGGAGGTCCTCTTTATGCGATCATCCGCAGCACACTGAAGATTCAATGCAAGGTACCCCTTTTATATTGGGGTACCTTGCATTCCAATTGGCTAAAAAATTCAAATCAGCCAATAGCATGAGAGCTGCTTATATCCTATTGGCTGATTAGACTTTGATCAAATCAGCCAATAGGATGTAAGCAGCTCTTATCCTATTGGCTGATTTGAATTTTACCTTGCATTCAATCTTCAGTGTGTGGTGGACGATCGCATGAAAAGGACCTCAATGTCACTGATAACCGCCGACGAGGACCACCACTGGAAAGAAGATATAAGATGGTCCTGCGATGGAAGAAGATGGATCGGCCCGGGTGAAGACTTTTCACCGCCAGTAATGGAGAGTATCCATTTTGGGGTTAGTGTTAGTTTTTTTTGGGGGGGTTAGTTTTTGTTTCCGATTAGGGCTTTGTTTTTATTTTTATGGGCTGTAAAAGAACTGATTGCCCTTTTAAGGGCAATGCTCATACAAATGCCCCTTTAGGGGCAATGGGTAGATTAGTCTTTTTTTAGTTAGGTGTTTTTTATTTTGGGTGGGTGGGGGTTTGTAATTTTAGGGGGACTTTGTATTTTTTCTTGAAAAAGAGCTGATTTCTTTAGGGCAATGCCCTACAAAAGGCCCTTTTAAGGGCTATTGGTAGTTTATTGTTAGATTAGGGTTTTTTTATTTTGGGGTTGCTTTTTTGTTTTTAAGGGGGTATTAGATTCGGAATAATTTTTTAGTTTGGATAATTTTGTTTGTTATTTTCTGTAATGTTAGGTTTTATTATTTTTGTAATCTTAGCAATTTTTTTTTAGATTTTTAATATTTTCTGTAATGTTCGTTTTTTTCCTGTAGTTTAAGCTTAGGTTTTATTTTTTCACAGGTAAGTTTTTATTTAGGTAGTTAGTATATTGTAACTTTAATTTAAAGTTAGGGGGTGTTAGGTTTAAGGGTTAATATTTTAACTTAGTAGTCGCGATGTGGGGTGACGGCAGTTTATGGGTTAATAGGTTTTTTAAGTAGTCGCAATGTGGCGGGATGGCGGTTTAAGGGTTAACATCTTTATTTATTAATCAATAAAATTCTCATCACTCCAAATTAATATAATGTGTATTTAATATAAAAACACATTATATTCATTTGAAGTGCTGAGAATTTTTTTGATTATTTATTGTGGTAATTTGGCAATACCTCTCGTGCATCCATTTACATCAATTTGATATAACTGGTGGTGCTGTAACTTCTATTATTTAGTAGCTTTATTAATTGTGATGCTGGGGGATGGCAGTTTAGGCGTTAATAGTGTAGTTTATGGGTGTTAGTGTACTTTGTAACAATTTTTTTATGGATTTTGTGAAACTTTTTTTTTTTGCAAAATCCATAACTACAGGTCTTTGAATGTGAAATGGATTGTTGCGGTATAGGCCATAACGATCGTAGTACAGCTATACTTCACAACTTGTAATACTGAGTAGCTGACCATTCCGCACTCAAAGGCTATTTTTTTTTACTGGTAAAGCCATACCGCACAATTTGTAATCTTGGTCTGAGATTTTTGTGTAGGGGGGTTTAGAGGGGGTTAGGTTTTGGTTTATTATATATATATATTTTTACTTAGTTTATTTTATTTATTTCTAACCTAGGGGGTTTAGTTTAGAGGGGGTTTAGGTTAGTTTTCGTTTGAGTTTAAGGCAGTATAAGGGTTAATAGTTAGAGACATAGGGCTTAATACTTTGTGGTGGTTATGTGGCGACATAGGGGTTAATAGATAGATAATAGCAGTGGGTATGTGGCGACATAGGGGTTAATAGATAGCTACTAGTGGTGGGTATGTTGCGGCATATGCGTTAATAATAGCAGTGGGTATGTGGCGGCATAGGGGTTAATAGGATGGTACTTGCGGTGGCTATGTGGGGGTTTAGAGGTTTATTAGTTTAGTGCTAGTTTGCAATTGTGGGGTACTTCGGTTTAGGGGTATTAGGATTAGCAATTAAGTAGACGGCAGTAGTATTTAAGGGATCGTTTACTATACATCGCCAATATGGTCGGCGATGCTGGGTGTTGTTTAAGTCAGCATCGTCGACCAATGGCATGTATAGAAAATGCCTCTCAGTGATGCTGCTATGTCAGGAGCTTGGAATATTCCAACAAGCTTGCTCGAGATAGAGGCAGATCCCTTTGAATATTACGCCGCCTCGTAGCACTTTCGATCACCGGGCCTAAGGGACTTACCTTGTATTTCTGTATGCGAAAGAGAGTGTACATTACAGTTTATTGCTAAATGAAATTATCAGTTTGCTAAATAAAATTTAAGGCATTAAAAGTACAATGTAAAAATCAGAGAGAGGCATAGTTTTAGAGTAATTTCACATTTATTAGTTTTTGTGTAGTTGATGTACATTTATTATTGTTTATTATTAACCATGTTATAGATGCATGAATAATATGTTTGTTGATTGAGAGACACAGTTTCATACCTAGAGTATCATCATGCGATCCCTCATCTAAAATACAAGAATTTCTAGTCTGTGAGCTGGCTGAGGGTTTTTTATAGCTTATCCCCAGGTCACACTCCAGATACAGTGCTGGGATGCATTTGACACTTAATTCCCCAAAGCCCATGGACAAAAGATATACATTCTCTGGGATATGTTCATTATGGTTACAATACAAGTTCTAAAAAATCTCCATGGCAAGATTTTGAATATCAGGCCCCAGGCATGAAACCTTTTGTCTAATGTTTATTTTTATGTTATTCTTAGAAGGCTGTGTACTTAATAGGACATAAAACTACTTTATGCGTTAGAACATTTCCTATATGTATGCATTTTAAACATGCAAATTGGTTAAACACACAGACTGGCAGTAAAATATAGCTAATACAATGACTCTGCATTACCAATATGCGAAAACCTTTGTTACTGGTATTATTAATAATTAACCCCCTAATACACATATAGGGCCAGATCACAAGTGGCGTGCTAACTTTTTCATTCGCTAGTTCGCTAACTGCGCTCAAAGTAAACTTTTAATACGGGCGGGCTAGTGCATATATTATAATTTGAAAGTAGAAAGTTAGCATGAGAGTGAAACCTGAAGAGCACTAACTTCAGGACTTCATATATTGCGACCCCGTTAGCTTATTCTCCCCATAGACTTCACTGAAGTGCGATGTAATTAATTACTGAATATTCTTTTTGTATTAAATAAAACGAATAGTGCAAGTGAATGAATATTAGGTATTCATTTGTTTTATTAAAAACAAAAGGAACACTGAATATTCGTTAAACATTTAACTTAATTTTCTTAAAACCAATTTAAATGTTTAAAAGCTACTCATCTAAAATGCGAATTTCGTCATTATTTGTTCGTTTTCTTTAAATCTCGTTGGTGGCTTTATTTGGATATTCGCTTCATTCATTCTTCGAAAAACCAAATGACTGCACATCTCTATTATCTATACCTATATTTCTATATGAATATTGTGACAAAAATACCCCTCTCCCAGGGATTTTATCCTGTGAACAGCTTTGACACAGTCTTCACAGCAGAAAGTACTCCATTAACAGACAATTTGCAGGTATACAGGTATAACATAAACAAAAAACAAAATAAATCCTTGCACAATGGCGCTTACTAAACATAATAAAGGATAGCTGACTAGAGTTGTGTGGCTTTTCCACACAACTTAAAAAAAATTACAATCAGGTTTAAAAACTCACAGGCCTGGGGGCGTGTCTAGCAGCCATCATGGTCGGCAGAATAAATGAAAGCAGAGCAAACAGCGCTTGTAAAATTGCTGTTTCACTACAAACTACAGATGCCTAACTTGATAACTCCAGCTAAGAAAATTTCTCTGTCAGTTTCTGAACCGACTAATATCTATTTTGTGAGACATATCTCTGCCCCACACTCTGGACCATTAAGCCTTCTTGTGACACATTACTGCAGGCCTTACGGAATTCCCCCCCCCCTCCACTGTGCTGGGGGTTATCAGCACAAAATCTCTTAGTGTATCCTACTAAACGGAGTCTCTCAGTTGACTTCTGTTGTAATGGAGGAGGAAAGCTACGCAACGATAATGACCCTACTAGCTAACTTTGAAAATAAAATCTCAATACGCTTCGACCAACTTTCACTTTTGGCACGTCTCCAGCACATAGAGAAGGATGATGTTGCCTATAAGACGAAAAGGTCAGATGCAACAATGCAACACTACGGCAAACAAGCTGAAGAAATTAGCCCTTTCATTGAATTTCAGGCCTTGCAGGAACCAGCCAGGGACCTCAACCACATGGGCGTTGTGGAACCGAGTGACGCACAGGCTAATCAGCAGCGGGATAGTGGCTATATTCCATTTCCTCTTGCCGCCTCTGAGAACTGGACTAGAACAAATATGAACTCATTCTCAGTCAAAGCCTGAGGAGATGAGGCCGGTCTCCCGGGTGGCAAATGGGGCCTAAGTATATCTCAGGATGTAAGCTTTAGTGACCCCTTGCTATGGAGGGTGGTAAGAGTTAACGGTTACTCCCCTGACTATATGAAAAAGTGACAGCCTGTGATCTGCACACCAATGAACTCTTTAGACTTTATCCCCGAACACTGAGTCAACGCAGAATTGGGATAGGGTAAAGGCCTCATATATATCTGGGATATTCAGTCTTTATGAGTCTATATGAGTCTTTTTGTTTACCTCTGCTTTGTCTCCCCCCAGGTTTGAGCTAGTAATCTGAAAGCTAGTGACTCTCTTTGCAGTTGGATGCACTTTCTCTGGGCCCCCAGCTGAGGCAGAGATAGCATGGTTTATGTGAGTGGGGGGCTCAGGGTCATTTTATTAAGTTACATTTATAAGTATATATATGCTGATCATTTTTGACTGTTGAGTTAACTTATGTTGTGTTCTACTTGATTACTAGGACTTTGTGTTTATACCATTTCATGGGTGGTTATCAGATCAAACTCTGCAAATCATTATTTTGCTCATATATAAATTGCTGGGATATAAAAGTCAAAACTCATTGGTTAGCTATGTACATTACATTCTCATATATCTATATAATAATCACAAGAGAGCCCTTTAGCTTTATAGCCCTATTCAAACTAGAACCAATAATATATGCTTTCCTCACCCCCTTTTATCTTTGTATTCCTATTTTAATCTCAACCAGTAAGGGGCTACATCAGTCTAGAACTAACTTTGACCATATTCAGCCATAATATGTTACTTGAAATGATGTTAGGTTGTGAAACATACAGCTGTGCAGTTTGAGATACTAATTAAATCTATAGGCAATTATGGAAACCATACCTACATTATATTATTCTGGACTAGCTGGTTGATTTAGCTGATAATCACCCTGGGCCCTACTAGTCATCAGGTCCAGTTGGCTACTACACTTACTAAAATTACACAGGGAATATAAACAGACCCAGCCAGGCTACTAGCTTATTTTATTTGGCTAAACACAGTTATAGAATCCCCCACTATTACTCTAGCCCTTCTACAAAAGGGGAATAAATTCTCACAACTATTTCACTTACTTTACAACAAAATAGTTTACCACGATTTGGTATATTCTCCTCTTGTTCCCTATATATCCTGAGAGCCTCTATACATTGTTTTATTTTTTTATTACATCTCACTGTTAGCGCTTAGAGTATACATCCTAAGCAGTGCATATCCGCTGCTAAACTTATACCCCCTTTGTGCTTTTGGGCACTATAGGGCCTTTGATATGACTATCATAATTTATTAGTTTGTCCTATATCAATTAGTCCACAAGAGGCTGGATAATTAGTCATTTATGAAAGCTGTTAAAAATATAAAACTGAGGTTTCAGAGGCTCATACTATACTATTTACTTGGAATCTTACTTATTCTGCCATCTTCTCACTATTGTATTATGTTCTATGTGAAATGTGCTACTATTTTATGTTTGTTTATAACTATGCAAAACCTCTATAAAAAAGATTAAAAAAAAAAAAACTCACAGGCCTAGAACCTCCAGACTGAAGCACAACTTGAGCATATAATCTGTCTTTCACATACAGGTTCTAACTAACAGCCCCAGCACACACTATTTAACAGGAGTTAATTGACCTAAATTAGCGGCAGGTGAGAAAACGTTAGCTTGTAGAGAAAACCTGAACTGGATTCCTCACCTGCAATTCTCTGCCATATCCAAACTGAAGAGTGGATGATCACCCTGAAATACGCAATTACGTCATTTTCGGACGGATGCACATTTGTCATGAAAATCTGATTTTCCTTTCATTTTAATGAAACAAATATCCGAATGAACAAAATAAATATAAATTCAGTATTTGTTTTTTTTTAAACTAAATGAATCCTGAATACTGCAGTCACCATATATTCAGGGAAACAAATTACCCTCAATATTCGAAACACAAATTTTGTCTAAAATGAAAAATGTAATGGCTGCACATCTCTATTTCATAATACATCTTTAATACCACCGACAGCATTGCATAATTTGTGGGAGAACATATATTCCATTGTACACAATCCCATTAGATCTGTTATATATCACTCCCCCAGCTCAGACCCAGCGACCTTAGCAACAAGTGAGTGCATTCTGGAGAGACTATCATCATTTCCAAGTTTACCTCCTGCTCTGTATTCAATAAAAAAGTGAAATGGTTGCAAACTTAGGAACCAAAGGGTAACTCTACTATTTTTCTCTTGGTTTTCCATCATCCATGTAACTGGAGTATGATCAGTCACCAATCTGAATTTCCTACCTAAGAGATAATATTTTATAGCGTCAACCGCCAGACACTCCCTCTCCACTATTATGTATCTCCTTTCATAAGGATCAAGATTCCTACTCATATACAAGACAGGTTACTCTTCCCCCTGTCTCTATTGAGAAAGGACCGCTCCCAGACCCACATCTGAAGCAGACTCTACAGCAGTCCCAGCACAACGGTAAAAAAGCTTCCAACCCAGGAGTTGTAGTAAAATCAAACATATTTATTTTCAGAGGATAAAAGCATCAAACCATTAGAAGTAGCAGCCAATAAGTCATACACGTTTCCTCAGCAGAGACATAACTTTATCAATGCCTTGTGGAATTCTGGACCGGCAATCTTACTTATACAGGGAGTGCAGAATTATTAGGCAAGTTGTATTTTTGAGGATTCATTTTATTATTGAACAACAACCATGTTCTCAATGAACCCAAAAAACTCATTAATATCAAAGCTGAATATTTTTGGAAGTAGTTTTTAGTTTGTTTTTAGTTTTAGCTATTTTAGGGGGATATCTGTGTGTGCAGGTGA
>CAJPDP010168255.1:0-14010 GCA_905336975.1 Bombina variegata variegata | reverse complement strand
ATATTACTGTGTTGGTTATGCAAACTAGGGAATGGGCAATAAAGGGATTATCTATCTTTTAAAACAATAAATATTCTGGTGTAGACTGTCCCTTTAACTGTTGCACAAATCAAAAAGTGTAACAAAACACATAAAAAAATAAATTTAAAAGTACAGTTACACTCATAATAACACCCTATAATAAAAATTATTTTAAAAAAAATTGCACTAAAATGTTATAAGGGCTCAAAGATATGAGATGTCATACATACATATATCTCATTGCAATCCTGTGCTAGTGTTTGTGTTAGCTGGTTGCTGTTATATATTTTTTTGTTTAAAACTAGGCTCCATTAACCGCTTAATGACCGAGACATACCATTTACGTCACCTGTCGTTAAGGGTTTTCATGTTTCTAATAGCAAGCGGTGGGACCGCGCTATTATACCCTCCCTCCTCCCTTCTGGTTAGTAGAAATAGTGTGGTGTCGCTGCTGTTAATAACACAATGCCCATATATAGACCAGCAACGTACAAGGTACATTGCTGGTCCTTAAGGGGTTAAAGTATATGGACCTGATGATTGAAAGTGCTATGAGGCGGTGAGATATTTAAAGGGATCTGCCCCTATATCGAGCGAGCCTTTTGAAATATTCCAAGCTCCCAACATAGATGCTAAAAGTGGCGTTTACAATACATGCCATTGGTCAGCAATGTTGCAATAGATAACACCCAGCATCACCACCCATATTGGTGATGTATAGTAAACTATCCCTTGGAATATAACTGCCGTGCCTAACCACTAATCCTAAGTACCCCTAAACTGAAGTACACAAGGATCGCAAACTAACACTACACTAATAAATATCTAAACCACCACATACCCACTGCAAGTTCCCATCTAAACTATTAACCCCTATACCGCCAAATACACACTGCAAGAACCCATCTACAAATATTAACCCCTAAACCATTACTAGCCCACTGCAAGTACCGATCTACACTTTTAACCCCTAAACCACCACTAGCCCACCACAGGTACCCTACCCTATGAACCCTTAAACCACCACAAGTACCCTACACTATGAACCCTTAAACCACCACTAGCCCACCACAAGTACCCTACCCTATGAACCCTTAAACCACCACTAGCCCACCACAAGTACCCTACACTATGAACCCCTAAACCACAACTAGCCCACCACCAGTACCCTACGATATGAACCCCTAAACCACAACTAGCCCACCGCAAGTACCCTAAACTATTAACCCCTAAACCGCCACAACCTCCAACTCAAACTAACCCTACTCTACCTAACACCTAACCACCCCTCTAAACTAAACCCCCAGAATTATTTTTTTTAAAATGAAGTTACAGAAAAAAAGTCTAAGTTACATAAAATTAAAAAATACGGTATCGAAAAAAAAAAAACGCACCATTTCATCTAACACTAACCTATATGCCCCATAAAAAATAAAACCCACCGAAAACAAAAATAAACCCTAACACAATTTAAATTACAATAGCCCTTAAAAGGGCTTTTTGTAGGGCATAGCCCTAAAGTTAAATGCAGCTCTTTTACTGTTAAAATAAATTACACCCCCTTCTACAATACAAGTAACCCCCCAAAAAAAGAATAAAGGCTAACTACAAAAACCTATCCTAAAAATTTAATTTTAAAATAAAAAATCCTATTGTTGGAAAAAAACACCCAAAAAAACCCTAACTAAACTCACCATGCAAAATTCCATGTCCTCTTAATCCACGCCGAAGGCCCATCTTCATTGCCTACGCTCCACAATCTTCTTCAAAGCCGGGCCCTCTTCATCCCAGGTCCAGGCGCTGAGGGCCCAACTTCGCGGTGGTGGAGACAGACCATTTTATTTTATTTTAAATTCTAATCATCCAATAAAAAATAATTTCATTATTTTCTATTGGATGATAAGAATTTAATATAAAATAATATCTTGCTATTGGCTTGATAAGGTGATTAGTGTTGGTTTTGCATTTAATAGGCCTTAATCACCTAACCAACCTCCATACCTGTATGGGGTTGATTGGGTGATTAGTGTTGTTTAGCATTTAGTAGGCCTTGCTCACATAACCACCCCCAGATCTGTATGGGGTTTTATTAGGTAATTATTATTGTTTAGCATATAGCAGTCCTTAATCACCTAACCACCCTCATGACTATATGGGAGTGGTTAGGTGATTAGGTTAGGGCATCTTAGGGGTTAAAAGTGTATTTTAACATTTATCTAAAAATTTTAAAATAGTATGCATTCTCATGTATGATTCCTATTATTTTAAGTATTGTATAAATTTAAATGTATTTATTTTTTCTTGTGTTTAGTATTGTAAACAAATATTTTTTTTTAAATGAATATTTATGTTACAAAATTCACATGCATGCTTTTATGTAATACTATAATTATAATGCAATTGTCTTTTATAAATATATATTTTAAAAATATATTTATATTTAAAATAATAACCACAACAAGCAATAATATCTACATTTTAATTTCTATCCAATGCTTAAACTAATATGCATAATACATGGCCATGCATTTTATTTTAAACATTGTATATATAATGTAGACTGGCCTTGCATTGAAATTCAATATTTCAAATTGTATGCATTGTCATGTATATTGCATATTATTTAAGGATTGCATATAAATCAAAAATGTATTTATGTTGGCTTTTTGTGTTTATTAGTGATAACATAGATATATATGTTAATATATATTTATGTTATAGTAGTCCATGGCATTAAACTATATTTTTAGATAACAGGCATGCAGTTATGTAGAACTATAATTTGAATTATACTGTCTTTAAAAACAAATAATAAACACAACAAGCAACATTAATGACTAATTTATATGCAAAAATTAAAATAATATGCATTCTACATAACAATTAATAATTTTAATTATTGAATATTTATGTGTAGGGCCTTAACTTTTAAAGTTAGTATTAGGTTATGGCAGTTTAGGGGAAAATCTTTAAATGATATGCATAGTCATGTACAATGCATATTGTTAAAAGTGTTGTATATATCTATAGAGTAAAAGGTATTGAATGTTGCTTTCTTTTATTTTAAACATAAACATATATTTTCAAACATATATTTATGTTTGAAATAATAAACACAGCAAGCAACAATAAATATCTTTTAAGATATATACAATACTTTAAAGAATCTACATTGTACATGACAAGCCCAGCCGGGCTTCTAGAACTGAATGGGGGACCGGAATTGAAGCGTCCCCCATTCCTCACAGAAGGTAGCACCCCCAAACAAGTGGTATCCCCAGGTGCCTCATCAAATTACTGACAACATACTAAAAGGGTGACTTGTTCCCCTGCACCCTGCTCGATCAGCACCCCTTGGGCTCCTGTAACTGAGCACCAGACCGGAGTGGAGCCCCGGTCCGACGCTCAGTTCCAGGAGCCCAGCAAGGTTTTGCCGGCCCTCCATCGATTGGCCGCCAGCATTTAGCGCATCTCTGTGACATATAATTTAAACATTGATTATAATTTTAGTGACACAGCTCCTATAGTTATAATGAGAAAGTTTACTATTAAGTATAGTTTATTATAGTCAGGTATTTTTCAGACAGTAGGCAGTATGTGAGAGTTAACTGGGATGTTCCAGGGTAGTGTAGGATAGACATTACGTAAGTGTAGGTGGTATTAGGGACTTGGCTGGGGATTACAGGGGTGTGTAGGTTAGGTGTGATGTAGATGAAGGCAGTCAGGGGGAGTTAGCTGGGTGGTGCAGGGGGAGTGTAGGTTAGGTTTGATGTAGGTGTAGACGGATGGTGGGAGGTAGCAAGGCAGAGCTGGGGTAGCTTAGAGTGAGTGTAGCTTAGCTGTGATGTAAGTATAGGTGTTCTGGGGGAGTTAGCAGAGCATGCTCGGGAGAGAAGGCTGCACTTTGATTTGGATATAACGCCACTAGTGCAATATGTTCGAATCAGTGAAGTACAGAGCTGAGGCCATGTTTTGTCTCGCCAGCTATTAGCTGACTAGACTACATTGCCTGAGGTAGTTAGCGTAGGTGTAGTGCAACTTAAGTCCCACTGGCAATATTTGGAGTGTGCCTATATGGAAACTATTTTTAGTTTCAGTGAGTGCACTGTCTGCGCCGTGTAGGCATACTTCAAATAGCAAAATGCTGACGATCTGCGCTGCTCAATCACGCCCCTTTGAAAGTCTCAAAATGTTGATGTTTTGAACATCGGGGCCTATGGGAGAATACTTTGCAGAGTCTTTTTTTCTGAGTTTTATTTGCAACATGTAAGTTTTATTTGCAACATGTAATACAGGCCCAACTGGGCGCGTGATGGTAAAAAAAGTTGAGTGCAGATAAAGTGCTCAAGGTAGCGCAAATTTGCTCTCCACTCGTAATCTAGCCCTATATGGGGGCAGTAGTGTTCACAATAATAATTGTAACAATCTTATAGATATCGCCATCAATGTACGTATGTTAAAGGTCATGACCTTACATAGGTATACTGGCATGAAAATAAGCTAATTCTTAAAGAGAAAACCAAGAAATAGAGAACACAGTTTTGATAAGAGAAGTAAATTGGAAAGTATTTTTTTTATTGTACACACTTTCTGAATTATAATATTTTAATTTTGACTTCCATTTCCATTTAAAGACTTATTCCTGGTCAGTGTAGGAACAGTGAAATGCAAGATATATGATTGTCCTTAACACCATAATCAAAACAGTGATATGTTTTCAAAAGCTGGGAAAACTGCGTATATAAAATAAATTATAAATAAGTTTCAAATTTTGTCCCTTCATTTTTGAGAAATATACTGTAAGTTACTGTAGTTGTTCACGTATCAGGCAGCCAAGTGGGTGGCACAGTATAAACAAACTCTGCAGCATTGAGAAACCAGGCACAAATATTTCTACAAAGCTCTGCACTGGCAACAAAAAATGGAAAATGGTCCATCTAATGAATGGAAAAATCACTTAAAACTGGAGAAGAAATGTATAAAATATAACAAGATTTATTTGACCAGTTAGTTGACCTCCCTGCATGTTAATTTAGCAAAGATGTTTCTCAAACTTTGGGAAAAGACATTGACCTTTATAAATGAAGAAACCCTATTATTTATCAGCCACGTAAGGGAAATATATAAATCATCTTTTAAAAAAATTAAAAAGAATACAATGGGTTATTTTATTTTTAAGGAACATGTCATATGCAATTAATTCTTATACACACTAGTCAGACACGTCTTGCACGTTGTTTTGAGTTTGTTACTGGGTACTCTCTTTAGTTTAGCTTGTCTATGTGTATGACCCGGCTGTTGTCCTATTTTCCACCTTGATCCCTGGATCCTGTTCTGTACGGTTATCTGACAGATTGTTGCCTTACTTTTTCTGCTTGACTTCTGCTTATCCAGGTCATAGCTTTGTACTGCTTTTGCCAGATATCTGTCAACCTGTGCTTGACCTCAGCTATCCTTTGGATTACAATTTTGTACTGCCTGCAAGTGTCTGACTAAGGGCCAGATTACAAGTGGAGTGCTAAATATCGCTTGCATGCACTTTGTAATACCAGAGATAATGTGCACTGGTATTAGAAGTTTATCACATTCCTAGGAAGCATTGCGCACAGCGAATTGGGTAAGTAGCACAGCGATGGGCAGCATTTTTAAATATATATGTATATAAATATATACATATATATTTATGTGCTAATATGTGTATATGCCTATGCCTAGTGCAGTTTTGTTTTTATTATCTTTTTATTTTTTTCAATAAAAAACTACAATGCCCTCTATTTTGAGGGCATTTGGGGCACTTTTAGAAAATGAACAATAGATCTAATCTCTGGTTAATTTTTGGAGCACTAATAGGATGAGAGCTACTGAAATTCTATTGACTGTTCAAATCAGCCAATAGAATTTCAGTAGCTCTCATCCTATTGGCTGATTAAAAAAGCCAATAGGATTTTAGCGGCTCTAATCCTATTGGCTGATTGGAACCTTTCAGCCAATATAAATGCAAGGGACACCATCTTGGATGACGTCACTTGCTTTCAAGATCCAGTTTACGGCGGAGACCGTATTGAAGAGGAGCTCCTCGCCAGATGTCTTCAGGATGGACCTGCTCCGCGCCGGATGGATGAAGATAGAAGTGGTCGCATGGATGAAGACTTCGTCGGATGGATGAAGATGGAAGAGGCTGCCTGGATTAAGACTTCTTGCCACCCGGATGAAGACTTCTTGCCTGCTGGATGGATCCTTCAAGCGGAACTTCAAAAACTGTGGATTGTCGGGGGTTAGTGTTAGGTTTTTTTAAGGGTTTGTTGGGTGGGTTTAATTTTTAGTAGTGATGTGGGAGGCCAGAGGTTTAGGGGGTAATAAGTTTATTTAGTGGCGGCGGGGTCCATTAGATAGGTGTAATGGAGTGTGTTCCTTGGGAGGCTAGGTTACAGAGGGTAACAATCCTAGTTATGTCCAAATATGCCAGGCCCTCAGTTAGGAGGCTCTGAACATAATGCCAACTTTGGAAATAAGCAAATCTGTGCGTGCTAGGGAGAGTGTATTGCACTTGAAGGTCTGAGAAAGGGAACATTTGGTGCATTGTAGGGTTAATCAGCTGCGCCACCATTGTTAATCCTTGACATTCTGAAGATTTAAAGATGGCTGTTGTGTACCCTGGTAGAAAGTTGGGGTTACCTTGAAGAGGCAGGTATTTGCTAAATGTAAACGCCATCCCCCATGTTTTGCAAAGTTTAGCCCAAGCCCTCAGTGGGTCTCTGAATAGTATGTTATGCTTGATATGTGGGGGGAGGGATGATAATGGGGTGTGTGGCAGGAAAGCAGGGTGTATGGGTGCTAGCAGCTCACCTTCCACTGAGGGGCAAAAATAATCTGATTGGGCCAACCAACCCACTATCACTTTAATCAAAGATGCCCAGTTATACCATCTAAGATTGGGGAGACCAAGCCCACCTGAATTAATAAGCATTACCAGATGAAGCCTGCTAATCCTTGGTTTCCCATGTTGCCAGACAAACGCACCAAACAAGGTTGATAAATTATTTAGGTCTCGCTTGGTCAGCAGGATAGGGAGCATCTAGAGAGGATAAAGCAATTATGGTAAGATAATCATTTTTAAAAGTTGGATTCTGCCCGTGAGAGATAAGGGTAGGTTTCCCCATCCTTTCACCTGATTTTGAATGAGGGTTATAGTTTTGCCTATGTTTAGGTGATACAGTTTGTTGGTGTCAACGTGTAAGTGAATCCTTAAGTATGTGAAGTTTCCTGCAGTTATTGTCAGGTTGGTGCCTTGTAGTGGGGTTTTTTGGGTGTTAAGTAGCCATGTTAATTCAGATTTATCTGTGTTTATTTTGTAACCCGAGATTTCACCGAATTTGGCTAGCATATGAAGCAGTTTGGGTACATTAGTGTGGGGATTGGGAACATATAGGAGAAGGTCGTCAGCATAAAGGGACAAGTGTAAGGTTTGTCTGTGAATTCTTAAGCCTTCTCTACCTTGGCAGATGTAACACGCTAAAAGCTCTATTGCCAGGTTAAAAAGCAGCAGGGACAGGGGGCATCCCTGCCTGGTTCCTCTATCCAGGAGGAATGAGGGGGATACATGGCCATTAATGATTACAGAAGCTGAAGGTGAGACATATAATTGTTGGGGCACATTAAGAAAGTTTCCCGATATGCCAAACTTTTCTAAGGAGGTATAGAGGTGGTCCCACTCTATTCTATCAAACGCCTTCTCGGCGTCAATGGCGAGAAGGCATGCATCAACAGCAGGTCTTTGAGAGTCAGAGTAATGTGGATTATTATAATGAGATATAACAGCCAGTGCTTTCCTAATATTAATCACTGAGGTACGGTGTTTAATGAAGCCAGTCTGATCTGGGTGTATTATGTCTGGAAGCAATTCTGCCAATCTATCTGCCAGAATTTTGGTAAACAATTTGTAATCGCTGTTAAGCAAAGAAATTGGTTTATACGAGGAGGGCAGTGTGTGATCCCTGTTTGGCTTTGGGAGTATGCAAATGTTGGCGTCTGTAAACCTTGCATCTGGTGTGAATGTTCCCAATAAGTAGCTAGAGTAGGTGGTAGCTAACACTGGGGCTATATCAGCACTTAGAATCTTGTAGTATTCTATAGGGAGGGAGTCCGGACCTGCAGCTTTCCCTAATTTTGAGTTGCCAATGGCACGTATTACTTCTTGTACATGTATGGGAGAGTCAAGGCTGTCCCTTTGAGCATCAGATAGCCGGGGCACTGTAACATTGTGCCAAAATGTGTGTTTGTCTTCGTCTTTTATAGTTTGTTTAATGTACAGAGATTTGTAGTAGTCTGTGAATACTTTCATTATGTCCTTGGTGTCTGTCTTAAGATGCGCTCCCTATTTAATTGCCGTTATAATGGATTTAGGCGTGTGAAGTCTCACTAGATTTGCTAGGAGTTTGCCAGCTTTATTGCCATGGCGGTAGAACCTGCCCTGCCTATGCAGATTAAGCTTGTGGTCAAGAATTTGCAAATGTGTGTCTCTTTCTTTCTTAGCATCATAGTATTTCTGGCGATTCGCTACTGTAGGATTAGTTAAGTAGGTGTTGTAAGCATTAGTCAGATCTGAAAGGAGTTTTGTAGTGACTCTCTTTTGGGATTTAAAGTGGTGGGCTGTGTATGCTGTAATTTTACCCCTTATAACTGCCTTAGATGCATGCCAAAACAGATCATGATTATCCCTATGTTGTTCATTGTCAAAGGTGTATTCAAGCCAGTACACCTTCAAGTGCTCTCGGAAATTTGCATTGGTATACAGGTAAGTGGGGAACCTCCAGGTCTTTTTAGAGGATGCTGTTCTAAGAGGTTGAAGCTTTATTCTTATGGCGGCATGGTCTGATATCGTGATTGGGAGAATAGATGTATCCAATATATTGGGGGTAATTTGAGGGGAGGTAAGGAAATAGTCGATGCTTGAGAAAGTATGGTGCGTCTTAGAGACGCAAGTATAGTCCCTTTGATCTGGGTGTTGAGATCTCCAGAGGTCATGTAACCCCAGTCCATCTCTGAACATAGATATAATTTGTGTTTCCTGTTTGTGTTTGGGATGAACTCCCCTCTGTGTGCTGGGGTGGGATGGGTCAAAGAATCTGTCCAATGGATGTGTCTGTGCCATGTTGAAGTCTCCCCCCACTATTACTGGTGAGTCTGAGTGCTGAGCAATGAGTGGCTGTAGAGAGGACCAGAAAGCCTGGTCAGAGTGATTTGGACCATAGACATTACACAATTGAAAAGTTTGTGTGTGGATATGAAGTGAGGTAAAAATGTAACGTCCTTGCCTATCAATGTTTGTGTTGGAGAAGGTTATCGGTAACTGTTTACGTATTAAGATTGCAACCCCACACCTCCTTCCTTCTGATGGCGAATATAAAATTTGACCCACCCATCTAACCTTTAATTTTTCATGTTCAACTGCAGTGAGATGCGTTTCCTGCAGTAATGCAATATCTGCATGTAATGATTGAAGGTGTTCGAGGATTTTGCTCCACTTGGCTGGGGATGTTATGCCCCCCACATTCCAAGATACCACATTAAGTGACGCAGTCATATAGTTAGCCGTTGGGAGGGCAAGGGTAGCAGACCTGTTTGTTGGTGAGGAAGCAGTGTGGTAACTAAACAGAGATCTGCAAGTGTCTCAATAGGGTACCAGGGGAAAATGGAATGTGGAGCCAGGGTGACCCTATGCCTAGAACCTAGCGTGTGGTGCAATGAAGTGAAAGACTCACGGACATTACTGGTAAATGGTGGCCGGTATGGAATATTGGTCACTGGTATAAGTGTCAGTCTCCAGTCAGCCCATCCGCCGAACGCATCCACAATGTTCCCTGCTAGAGAAAAAGAATGGTTAACACATATGACAATTTTAAGATATATGAGCAGAGGGTATTTTTGCTGCAACAAATAATAAAGGTTAATCAATAATGGACACCACAAGGTTAGAAAATGAATCTGGATACTAATTGGATCGAGCTTATAGTCTATATCAAGAGTGTAGAGGAGTAAGAAAAAATATGAGAGAAAAACAAAATAAACAACAACAACTTCAGTTAACTTGGCCCCTAGTGAAGTAAAGGCCTTAGGATTGTGGGAACTCCCCCACA
This sequence comes from Bombina variegata variegata, assembly GCA_905336975.1. NCBI lineage: Eukaryota > Metazoa > Chordata > Amphibia > Anura > Bombinatoridae > Bombina > Bombina variegata. Next base: position 3,853 of record CAJPDP010168255.1, on the reverse strand, counting down.
ACAAGATACACTCCTGAGACAGAAAATTATCCTGAGGAATGGCTTTCCTGAGATCAGCAGCAATGTTGGTGAGGAGGTCATCAGCCTCCAAGGCCTCCCAGGTCAAATGACATTTATCATGTCCAGAACCTTTCGTCCTGAGAAAGTCTCGCTCTGCCCTGGGGTGTGACTAGCCTTATGAGACAGCTTCTTGTTTTTCTGCATCCAGATAGGATTTCAGTTCTTTGGGGGAGCGGAAGAATTTGACACCCTTGGGGGTTTGTAGCCTGAGTTTGGCAGGATATAGGAAAGCAACTTGTCTGCCCTCCTCATACAGTTGAGAGCAATAGGGAGCAAATTCCTTGCGCAGTTTGGACACTTCCGCTGAGAAATCCTGAAATAACAAAAGTTTTTTCCCTCAAAGAGAACATCTGCATTATGTGACCTGTAAGCCCTTAGCAAGGTGAGCTTTTCTTGATAATTTAGGCATTTAAAAATGACCTGACGAGGTTTGGTGGAAGTAGTGGTAGAGAGGCCGTTGTCAGGACCAATGCGATGTGCTCTTTCTACATCCAGTGGGAGGTGATCTGGATCTATACCTAAGAGCCTGGGAAAAGTTAGATCTGTGAACTCCAACAAATCTTTATTCTTGATGTTTTCTGGGATTCCGACTATGCGGAGATTGTTGCGTCTTCTGCGGTTCTCCAGGTCATCTACCTTATCTTGTAGAGCCTGGTTTTGACGTAGTAGTTGTCTGAGAGAGGTAGAAGTATCATTTTGGCGATCCTCCATATCTGAGATTCTCTGTTCCGCCTGATTCATCCTTGTGGAAAATTGGCGCACCTCGCTAGTTAAGGTGTCCATGCCTGCTTGAAGGGATTCCATCTTAGGTAGGAAAAAGGACTTTAATTCCTGCAGTAGATTTGAAGATTCACCAATTGCCAGATGTGAGGAGCTTGGTGACAGCGGGTTTTCTATCTGCTTCTCCGTATTGTGCCGCTGCCTCCTGTCCGCTTGTTTAGACTTTGAAGTCATCTTGCCCTCCAATGTGTTAGAAAGAGGTTTGAAGTATTTATCAACCTTAATATGAAGTGCAGAAAATGTGAAAAGTATAACAACAAAGTTCAGATGAATAGCCGGATTTATAACTTCATACCACTGGGTGGCACTGCTGTGTTAAAATTGGAGGGTGGTTGGAATGATGAGTAAAAAAAGGCCTGTGGTTTCATATATAGCTATGGCAAATTTAGTAAGTTGTGGTGTAGCCAAGTATTACAGCCTCATTTATAGCATTCCAGCACCTCAGTTCCTTGTTCCCCCTCTGATGTAGATTTTGTGCTTTAAGACAGCTTCTAGGATAGTATGCGGGTTGATTCAGCCCTGGGTTGTTAGTTACTATTAAAGGTCAAGTCCCCCAGAATATCCACAAGCTTGTGTTGCGTTATGCTATATCCCTCAGTGATGCCTTTTTTTTTTCAAGTGGGGCAAGCAAGCAAAGCCAACAGTCTCTATCCCAGTGCTTGTGCTGTCTCTGAGCTTCCCAGTATATGAGGTGTGGGGAGAGGGTCCTATGTGGGCATGTGCGGCCTCCCTGAGTGATGTGTGTCACTTGTGCCTTACCAGCCTCCTGTAGCCGTTATCCAAATGGCTATTGCGACCTGACCGGTCTCTTGTGGTGCCGGTGTGTGTGTGCAGTCCCCCTTGCAGTCACTCTCAGGCCTGATGCAGTCTGTAGGCTCCGTCTGAGCCGGGGCACTGATTTGTGCTGGGAGAGCTCCTCCAAGATGGCGCCCGCATGTATACTAATGTGCGCAGCGCGGCGCAGTGTTGCTCCCGGGGCTAGGGCGATGTTTGGCCCTTCACGGCTCTTACGGCCAGTTGGGATACACAGGGCAATAGCCCAACAATGTAGCGTCGTGGGAAAGGCGGCCGGCAGCAAAATACAGGTTTTTTGAGAAGCTGAGTTACGGAGCTCCTCTCCCTTGCTGCCAGCCGCTAGCTCCTCCCACCGGAAGTCCCTCAGGGGTATACATTTTAGTATAGTGGCGGCGTTTAGTGACAGGGTATAAATAAAGTTGGTAAAAAGCCGAATAGACGGGAGATCGATGACTGTTAGTCATGCTCATGACTCAAGTGACACAGAGCCCTGACCTCAACTCCAATAAACACTTTTAGGGTGAATTGGAATGCTGATTGCGAGCCAGACCTACTCATCCAATAATAGTGCACAACTTCACAAATGCTCATTAGGCTGCATGGGCACAAATTCCCACAGACACACCAAAATCTTGCAGAAAGCATTAGCAGCAGCATGGCGGCTGTTACAGCCTTAAAGTGTCTTAAAGTGTTATATTAATGCACATGGTTTTGGAATGGGCTGTCTAACAAGCTTACATAGGTGTGGTGGTCATGTATAGGGCACCTCATGAAACTGTAGGTGTTAATGAAAGCAACATTCAGTAATGTTACAGGAAAAGATGAAGCAAGACTTGATGCACTGCAAATATAATCAAAGCTTTACATTGAAGCTCTACAACCACCTCATAAAAGTATATGAATCTGGGATATTGTGCTTAGAGATAATCCATGCATATACATATTCTAGCTAAAGATTAGACCAATACAGCATTTTGATAACACATGGGAATATAAACTCTAACATAAGGTGAGAGATTGTTTTTCTGTGAAAGAAACCTCCCTTATTCAGTGCTATTTTAAGAGTCTTTTTTTTTTTTTTTTAAATAGAGAGATCTAAAAAACTATTTAACAATCTCCATATAATAACACAGGAATAACATAAGGGGGGAGATTTATCAAGCAGCGGATGCTGCTTGCTCCACCCGATGTTTCCGGCTTGCCGGAAACATAAGTTAAGAAGCAGTGGGCATACGACCGCTGCTCCTTAACTCATCAGCCACCTCTGAGGTTGCGGAAAGCAATCAATACGATCGGGATGATTGACAACCCCCGCTAGCGGCCGATTGGCAGCGTATATGCAGAGGGAGGCATTGCACACACATTTCACCAGAAGATGTTTTTCTCACTGCAGAGATCTCTCATTGTTGCATATTTCTCCAAATGTTGAAAGATCCTAAGGTTTAAAGTGTGACCGCTCAACAAAACATTAGGAGTCATTGATATAGACCGCCAGATTTTACTCAGAATGTACAGTATATAGCATTACAAATTATGTACAGAAATAACATTTGAAGTAAGAAGAAATGACTTAAATCCATCTTTTGTTTTTACAGGAGTTGTTTGGATATAAAACAATACGATGGAGACAATTCTTGTGTATTATTGGCTATATCTTTTCTTTGGGGACCCTGCAATTGCTCTTTTACTGGAAACCAGAATGGGATGTCTGGTGTCACTGTGTCCCATGTAACTTGGAGGAAGCCAATGTAGTATTTATCAAAAACATTGTAAGTATTTTTTTTAAATAACTCATATTACATCCCATATTTAAGCAATAAATGAGATACGACATGTTATCAATAACAATAGGGATTCTTGTAACCAATTCAGGCTAGATTAATAGTGGGGCACTAACTGTTGCATGCAAGTGAAAATGGGTTTATCGCAGCTTATCATGCACGTTGGAAGTAGCCTATTACAGTTTGAAAGTAAACGCATTTACTTTAGCGCAATTTAATTTAATGCGTGTCGGGATTTTGTGCAACTTTTTTGTTTCGATTAACAGTTAACCAGACATATGGTTAACTGTTATGCAAAACAAAAAGTTGCACAATCAATTTTTTTTAAAAATTACAGTTAAACTCATAATAACCCTGTCTGATGTTAGAAAAATATGGGCTGCAAAGGGCTTCAACGTTGAGATACATACATACATATGTCTAAACATGTATATATA
>CAJPDP010168128.1:0-12278 GCA_905336975.1 Bombina variegata variegata | reverse complement strand
CTTGATAGATAGGCCCCTTTATATCCACAAATACCACCAGAAGTTCATTTAAGTCTAGATAACAAGTGGAGCGCTAATTTATCAAAAGCCTATAAATGGGCAAATTACGGACACACAATAAATAAGCAGCCATTACAAGAGGCTGGTTATTGCTACTGCGAGCTTGAGGTAGCAATTAGTGCTCTGAAAATTAACCAGAGATCAGATCTCTAGTTAATTTTCTAAATGTCCCCAATGTTCCCCATATTTCTTTGTAGTGTTCTTTATTAAATAATAAAAATAGTAGCATCTTTATTTTTTTACAAAAGTAACTGCACAAAACAGTTATAAGGTGTTAAAGTGAGGGGCTGTGGGGTGCCTTTACATTGTTGTCTATAGAGAACTGTGTTTTCCCTGTAAATATATACAGTATATGTATAAGCTTATGTGTTAACCCCTTAATGACCGGACATTTCAGACAAAAACTTCCCCAAAAGTTCAGAACATTTTTTTTTTTATAAATAAAGCTTTATTGTATGAACATAAACAAGCTTACAAACAGAGCAGTGTACAAGAGTCCAACGTTCTCACACTTGCGTTGCATATAAAGTAGTTGCACTGTTATAACACTAACAGTATACATTGTTCAATCACTCCTTAGCTAAACATTCTGTTCATTGTTATCAATTTACATCTTGATGTTGTACAATAGAATCTTGAACATTAGCAAATAATTTGGTTATTAAGCTGCATGGGTATTCATTCATACCCGGGATTATTCAAATACCTATAAACATGTTTCCTCTGATCAAAACTTTGTACATGGTGGCGATCAATGCCCACCTTGTCTCTTCAGCAAGGAAAGTTTAGAGAAGAAGGCAATAGGTTGTGAGATGAGAAATATAGAAAGTTAGGGACCAGAGTAAAAGAAAAGAAAGGAAGGGGGGAAAAAAAAAAGGGGGAGGGAAACCATCTCCCAAGGAAAAGGGAGAGGTGGGGGGAGGGGTATTCATATGAGCGATCAGATTTAGCAGTCAGAACTCCCATACATCTGTACTGGGCCATTACCCCCTATTATCAATCTGTGCCAGGTGGTTTCAACAGATGCGCACATATGCAGGTATATCCAGGAGACAAAAGAACAGGGTAAAGGTACACTCTCCCTTATTAACAGATATTGCTAGAGGCCCCCACCCTCCCATATTAAAGTCATGTGCTCATGTGTTGCTAATTTCCCTATTTTGAGATAATGGTACCTCTCCAGTCCAAGCAGGTCTCCGACTCCGGCCCTCCACTCCCCTAAACTTGGGACCCGCACCGACTTCCAGTATTTCGGAATCAGTCCCTTAGCGCAATTCAGCATCAATAGAAACAGTCTCTGTTTTGCTTCCTCAGTTATTTTAGGAAGGGTATGGTATCAAGTAGTGTGGATTCGGCGGCAGAATGACGTTTTCGGAGCCTAACTCTTTATGCCAGTCATCCACATAGGAAGGCTATCGCACCCTGCCAACAGCAGGTTATACAAATGGGAGATCAAATGTTTCGGAGGGCTTGTCATCATGTAGATTGTTTCAAAGGGTGTCTTGTCCCTGGTGAAAGGGGCCCCATTTTCATGCCTGTTTACATAGTGGTTGAACTGTGCAACTCTGAACCAGGAGGAGAATAGCCAATGATCCCAGTCTATCAAGCCCTCCTGAGTCTTAAGCTTCCTCTGGTGGAAAGCGTTATATATAGCCGCCTCCGCCAAAGTGTACGCAGCTCCCGAAACTGGAGTTTTGTTTGCTAGACCATTGTCTGGATTTTCGCGGACTGGTGTAACTGGGGAAGAAATGGCTGAGATGTGATCTCCATTTATGATTAATTTATCCCAAGTATGAAGAACATCCTCCAGCAGGAGATATTGTTTGATTAAAGGAGGTCGGCTCTGTGCTGTTATCCACGCAAGCGAGCCCACATTATCTCTTTGTAGTATTTCACCATCAAGACCTATCCAAGCTCTGTTCGCGGAATTGTGACACCATTCAACCAAACACTGAAGGCATATCGCTTTATGGTATTTCCTCAGCAGTGGAACCCCTGCACCCCCTCTATCCCTGGGCAGATATATAGTTTTTTTGCTAATTCTTGGCTTTAGGCCATTCCATATATACGATTCCATCTCGGACTGTATCTGATGGATAAGGTGTAACGCCGACGAGAGAGGAATCGTCTGCATCACATACAACACTCTGGGCAAGATGTTCATCTTGACCACGTGTATCCGACCCATACACGAGATGGATTTGTTTTTCCAGTTAGCCATATCTCCCGCCACCTCGTCCCTAATCCGTTTTTAGTTTAGGTCAACAATGTCTTTTATAGCGGGGGCCAAGGTTATCCCTAGGTATTTCAAGTGATGTTGGGCAATCTTAAGTGGGCATTGAGAGCTCAGTTCCCTGAAGACATTTGCGGGTTCAGGGATGTTCAAGATCTCGAATTTGGATGGGTTGAGCAAAAAGTCTGAGACCCTCCCATAGGCTTCGAATTCCGCTAATGATACCTGAAGAGAGGATGGGGTACCTGATACCTTTAATACTGGGGTTGGCGCAATTTTACATGCCAATACCTCTTTCACTAGAGTGAACAACAGGGGGGAGAGAGGACACCCCTGTCTTGTGCCATTAGCGATTGAGAAGGTCCTAGAGAACATGCCATTAACACATACCTTTGCGTTTGGTGAGGAGTACAAAGAAAGGATCTTATGAATAAAACAGGGCCCGAATCCTAATTTAGTCAGAGTATGGCGCATAAACAACCAGGTAACCCTATCAAAGGCTTTTTCCGCATCCGTTGAGACCAAGGCCAACGGTGCGGATTTTGCGTGGGCATAAGAAATAAATTGAATTATCCCGTGCCTCTCTGGCTGGGATGAATCCCACCTGGTCTGAAGAGACCAGTTGAGGCAGGAGTCTAGAGAGGCGATTAGCTATAGCCTTTGCCAGGATCTTAACATCTGAGTTAAGGAGTGAGATCGGTCTATAACTGCTGGGTTGACTCTCGGGTTTACCGGGCTTAGGATTAACCGAGATAAACGCCTCCAGCATTGAGCGCTGCAAGCTCGGAGACTCTACAAGCTGGTTGAACATCTGGAGCAAACGAGACGCCAGTCTGTCAGAGAAGACCTTATAATAACGCATTCCAAACCCATCCGGGCCCGGGCTTTTGCCCACTGGGAGGTCTTTATTAGCGAGTTGAACCTCCTCTCAAGTTGGTCGGCCTCCGCTTGTGTCAGTTTTGGCATCTCCACTCCAGCCAGGTAACCCAATATGGTCTGTTCTGAGGCGGACCCGGTTGGTTGCTCCGGTCGCTCTTGGTCAAGTGGGTGAATATTATAGAGAGCCTCATAGAAATCTCTGAAAGTGTTTGCGATAGCTTGTCCATCGCTATGGCGGTTCCCGTCCCGATCCACCACCTCATAAACATATGTTTTTAATCTCTGACGCGCTATTGCTCGGGCTAGGAGCTTTCCTGCCTTATTGCTTTGTTCAAAGTAGTATTGCCTAAGCCTCAGTGCCTTTTTTTGATGCTCCTGTTAAAGATGGCTCAAGAGAGCCAATCTAGCTTGAGCAAGGTCAGCCTGTAGTGTTATGTTGGTGGGTTGTTCTTTATGAGCTGTCTCTATTTGGGTCACCTGTGCTAGGAAGGTATTATATTGTTCCCTTCTTTCCCGGCGTAATGCTGATGTATGTCTAATCAAGACTCCCCTCAGAACACATTTGTGTGCCTCCCAAACAGTGGTATCAGCCAAGCCGCCTCCCGTATTCAAACGGAAGTATTCCTCAATATGGTCATCCAGGGTTTGTTTCAGCAATTGATCATCTAACAGGGATTCATCGAGCCTCCACACATAGAGAGTGACTGGAATGTTGGGCCACTCGATGGAACATCTCACTGGCGCATGATCCGACCACGTGATTGGGCCGATGTGACTACTAGTCGTGATAGACAAACCCGCTGAGTCCGTGAAGATATAGTCAATTCTTGTGTACTTCCCATGTGGGTGGGAGTAGAAAGTATAGTTTTTCGTTGTGGGATGTAAGGTACAACATATGTAGAACCAAGTCCCTTAAAGATTATTAAAGGCGCCTAATTACCCTGTGTGAGGTGCTGGAAAGGCCGTCCGAGGTATCCATGCTGGGGCAGAATGACAGGTTAAAATCTACCCCCACATAAATAATCCCCTTTTGAATTTCTAATATTTTGTGTGATATCTTTTTAAAAAAGGAGTCTTGTGCGGTGCTTGGGAAGTAAAGGTTAACAAGAGTCACTGGCCTGCTATGTAAAGCGCCAACGAGAATCAGAAACCTGCCCTCAGGGTCTCTAATGGTCTGGTCTAACCAGAAAGGCACCCCAGCTCCAAACAGTATCCCCACGCCATTTTTTTTTGAGGGGTCCGATGCAAAATATGCCATCGGGTATTGATGACTGTACCACCTAGGCTCCCTATATTTTGAAAAGTGTGTCTCCTGGATATATACTATATCACCACCCATTCTATGTAAGTCTCTAGTGACAATTAAACGTTTCCCGGGACTGTTAAAACCTTTAACATTGACCATGATAAGGTCTATAGCCAAATTGCCAAGACCCCTCATTGCGCCTGCCATTGGAACGGTGCTTTGGTTAAGCTGGCTCGGGTGGGGGGGGGGAGTAGATGGGGGTTTGAAAAAAAAAAAAATGGGGGGTGGACAGGAGAGGAAGAGGAAAGTTAAAGGTAGATGCACAAGTTGGTGAAAGTATACAGATGGGAGAAAGAGGGTAAGCAGAGGGTGTGATAAACAGTTAGGAACCGAAAAAGACTTCAGGAATTAGGAAAATGAATTCCTAAGGGGATAAAGCAAAAGGGTTTAGAAAACCCTCAGGTGTTAGATAAGTCTAAAGGTGAAAGTACAGATTCTCAGTCAATAAAACTGAATATATATATAATGGGGTAGTAACCTTGTTACTCTCAAAAAATTAAAGTTAAATATGTAATATAATCTTTGTAGGTAAATGCAACCAAAAATAATTTTTTTTACAATCATTGAAACCAAGATAGAATACAATTCAAATGTTTATATTATTTGTTTATCTAAACCTAGTAATAAACACCAGAGTACACATTGATTTGTCTTCCAACGTTTTAGCGCCATGCCAGTTTGAGACATCATACCATTGCTTTTGGTTGTGGCCCTCCCACGTGTGACTGCAGCGCAGCGCTATCGCCAATAAGGGCCTGCTCAATATCATATGTGATGGTGGTGCTGTAACTGCATTGTTCAACGTGATGCCCACCGTAGGGGCATGCAGATGTGAATGAGATTAAACCTATTTGCAAGCCCAAGTTGCTGTCTGATTAAAGTATTTGTGTAATTTGCTCTATAGATGTCTATATGAGATAGGATTAAAATTATATGTGCCTAGGGTATCCTACGGGCTGGTGTGTTCTAGACCGCTCACACAAGGTTGGATACCTTGTGGAGATTGGATAACCAGTCTAAACAAGTAAATCATGGGCGACATTATGTCTGAGATTGGGACCACGACCGCGTGCAAAAAAAACCCCGGAACTTACAAGAACTTCATCATTCATTACAGTTCAAAGGGTGAGACATCCAGGCTAAGCAAATATGGTTAGCTGCAGCCAAAAATATCAAATCCTGGGCTGTGTTCTTTCATGCTGCTAATTAGGATTGCTTGGACCTTAACTAATATTTGACCCATGCCATGTATCAAAAGCCCTTATGGGTGGAGTGGGGGGCCTAAATACTCCGCCCGGATGTCCCACAGTCATTTATCATTGTGTCTGCAATCAGGTCTTCAAACATATATAAGAGGAGAACACACATATATATTTAACAGTATAAACTGATATAAAAGGAGAACTTATATATATTTAACAGTATAATCTGAGTTGGTATGCTAGCAAACAACATACAGCGCAACAAAACATAACAGAAGCGCTATTAATATTAAAGGCCATCAGAGTTAGCCGAGTCTCTCTTCATCGCTTTCTCCGTATCTACGGTTAGACAGCTAATGTCAAACGGACCCTGTGAGGCGTCCAACAAGAGTCCAGGACAATCTGAGAGCTGCACCTCATGTTATACATTACAATTCATTGCAAAGTGAACCACATTATACAATGAAAATTAGCTTATACTTAGCTGTAGAATGTGCAGGATACAGCCGTAGAAGTAACGACAGCTTATTAGGGCCTCAACACTGCAAAAGAGACCAGGCACATCGATATGTAATGTCCTAAGCAAACACATTTTTTAGATTGGTCTTATGCTAAGGCGATTTTCCTCCTCATTGCGACTGTCCCCAGCTCCGGATGGAGCGGGGTCTGCTGCTAAGCTCAAGGGCCGTATCTGTGTGCCCAAAGCTTGATTGAAGGCCGTTAAGTCAGTCGCTGTTTTGAATGTGGCCGTCACCCCATCTTTAGAGGCAATAAGGCAGGTAGGGAACCCCCATCTGTACTGAATTCTTTGTTCTTTAAGGCTTGAGGTTATGTAGCACATCTCTCTTCTTTTCTGTAATGTCGCTGGACACAGATCCGTGTAAATTTGTATCTCTGTGCCTTCATAGGTTAAGGGATGTCTGTTTCTTGAGTGCCTGAGTATGTCTTCCCTATCTTTGTAAGAAAGGAGCTTGACAATTATGTCCCGCGGTGGCGCCCGTGCAGGGGGTTTAGGCCTCAAGGCTCTATGAGCCCATTCCACTTGAACATCTTCGGCCAATGGGGTGTTTTTGGTGAACTTAAAAAGCCCCTGAATGTATTGAACTATATCTGGCGGAGTCACAGACTCTGGAACCCCTCTCAGCCGGAGGTTATTCCGCCTGCTCCTATTCTCCAAATCTTCTATTCTGTCTGTGAAATTCAGGACTATCATTTCTTGAGACTGCATGGAACTCGAGGTGTGGTGGTCAGAGCGCAAAGACTCCTGTGTCTCCTCCACAAGTGTAACTCTGTGATCTATTGTAGCGATGTCCCTCTTAAGTTCGCCAAACATGTGCCTCATCTCCAACATGGCCTCCTTGATGTCATTTTTAGATGACAGATACTTAATATTGTACTTTGTAATATAGTCACATTGCCTAGGCTCCAGACTATGCAATGGAGCCACAACTGCTGATCTGGCAGGCTCTGTAGTGTCCTTTGAAGGGCAGGGGGCTGATTGATTTGGGATCAAATAGCTCTCCATGTTGGCGGATTGCAAACTCTTAGTTAGCTTAGGGCCTCTTCTATTTGACATCTCTGTTAATCCGTCTAGTCTGCGGCAGGGCAAAAGGGTATTCTTTTTTTTTATAGGCCTCTGTTAGTATATCTCTGGGGCTCTATTACTTGCTGGGCTAGCCGTACTGCCCAGGAAGCCTTCCTTAAGTGTCTTGGCCTAGCTTCTAACGGCCTAATTTGTAACCGCTATCTGTGTTAGGGCCTGGTTCTATTTAAGCCGTTGCCTGCCTGCCCTGCCACTGTCGTGCAGCCTATCACTTGATTGTGTGCTTCACCCCCAGGTATATGGCCCCATTTTGATCAGTCACTTTGCCTTATACAGGGACCCCTAACTGACCCAGCACAACCCAGGCTCGTAACTGTCACTTATTGCGCCTCTCATCTGCGTGGTCCGCTGCCAGTCTGTGCCTACAGTCCGATTTCACTGAAGTATTGTACAGGGTCCAGCCAAAGATGGAAGTCAGTGTCCGCAGCCCTCCCCACTCCTCTCTTATCTCAGCCGGCAGTACGATCTTGCAGAAGAGAGCCGCAAGTGTCTCCGTATTTCTGATTGCGGCCCCAGAGGACGGCTCCGATGTCTCTTCACCCTTCACAGGTACTGGTCTGAAGTGGCTCTGGATTACAGTTCTCTGAGAGGCTTTATGTGACGGTCCGTGGTCATGTGTTGTGGCTTCCGTAGGCCCCGCTGTGCAGCACTAAATCAATCTTTGCAAAAAGTGCCTTTCGTATAAGGTTGAAAGTGCAGCTGGCTCTACTTTCGGGTGTCCGTTTTAACATCTGGTGCTTTAGGCTATTAGTTATGGTTATAAAGTGCTGATGGTTACATTTATCCTTATTTGAGAGTTTTTAGGTCTCAGAGCACAATCAATGTGCGGCCATCAACAGTCGTGGCCAGGCTCCGCCCCCATTTTTAGCATTTTTGCCATCACTACATTTAGTTGAAATAATTTTTATTGAGTCCGAGGTTGGACCAGTTCACAAATACATTAACAACAGAAAGAACATTATGCATGTTAGATATGTACATTTTGCGACAAATATACATTTCTGGAACCACCTTTCTACAAATGTACTAAACATGACAAAGCTAGTACCAAGCCTGACTCGTGGATTTTTTCTTAAAAAACTTAAAATATTTGAAACCTAACATGAAAAACTGAAAAACGAATGAGTAAAAAAATAAATAATAAAAATAAATAAGTATATGTCACTGTGAATTCTAACCCCCCTATGCGAAGACTCTCCAATCTATTCACCTTCTCCCATCTAAAATTAGTCCTTCTTGTCCTTACCCCTCCGCACTGACTCATCTCCAGCCACATCCTTGTTTAAGTCACAGAGACAATTGTCCCCTGAGCATCCAGTAGAACCAGATTTTATGGAATGTGCCTGTAGTGTTCTGCAAATATGCAGCTAATCTATACATATTATATGCCGACTCTGTTCTGTTTAATATCTCGGCCCAGTTGGGCACCCCAACCTTTCAGTGTTTTGCAATGCTAGTCCTATCTATAGTATAAAATTTGAGGAAGGTATTAACCTGGGGATTAAATCTCTCATTCTCCTCATTCAGTAGTGCCTGGTAGGGCAAGACCTCAATTGGTTCATCCAATAATTCACCCAGAAATGTTGATACCCTAGCCCAGATTTCCCTTACTTTGGGGCACTCCCACCACATGTGGAAGTATGTGCCTCTTTCCTGGCAACCTCTATAACATTTATGGGAGCTACCCTTCACTGTATGTACTGTCTGTACTGGAGTGAGATACCAACGGAAAACCGATTTATTTGCATTTTCCCTAAAATCTGCACTAAGCAAACCTTTGTTTGAGTTAAAAAAATGGAGTTCCATTCTTCTAGGGGCTTAGTTATTCCCAGGTCATGCTCCCATCTTGGTATAACAGTGGATTTGGACTTGGTGCTATTCCTCTGGATTTCTAGATATATAAGTGAGATGGCTCTTTTAGGTCTATCTGTGGATTTGCAAAATCTTTCTAGCATGGTTGTTGGCTGTGAGATATAGGCCACAACCCGCTTACGTATAGCAGTCAGAATTTGTAGGTACAAAACCAGTGTAATGTGAGTGGTTCTATTTTAAGTTGTAGCTGGTTGTAGGTCAAGGGTGAGGTATTTGTCAAAAAATCTGCTACTCTATAGAGTCCCTTATTTTCCCATTTATCAACAAGTCTTTTAGAGTCTCTGGGAAGCAGATATTTCACTGGAATAACCAGTGAGCTTGTTGGCATCAAACCCCTGTTTTTACTCATTTTGTCCCACAAATTCATAGACACCCATGTAATGGGTGAGCAACCAGGTTCCCCCGCCACCCCTCGTCTTTTATCCCATAGGATATCTTCTGGAGAGTCATAACCTCCCAATGCCGCATCTAATTTGGGCCATATTACATCTCCCGTCCTCCTTCCCAACATGGATATCTGAGCTAATCTAGCTGCATTAAAGTAGTCCAAAAGATTTGGGAGTCCCACCCCACCTAGCTGCCTATGTCTAGTAAGAACTTGGTGGGATATCCTAGCGTGTTTATTCCCTCTAAGAAAGCTGTGAATGTTTGATTGCAGTGAGGCCAAATCCTGTTTGTTTATCTGTATCAGAAGGACTATAAATAAGTATAAGATTCTGGGGAGAATATTCATCTTCACCGAGGACAGACGTCCGTACCATGAAAAGCCTTGTTTTTGCCACCTAGCTAAATCCTGCCTAATCGTTCGGTATAATGGAGTGTAGTTTGTTTTGTATAAGTGGGAGGAGTGTAAAGTCAGTTTAATGCCCAAGTATGGTATGTGATCTTTAGCCCATTTAAAATCAAAGTTTATTTTCAAGAGTTTGATTGTATGTTCAGGGATATTGACCGGCAAGGCCTCGCATTTATCAGAGTTGATTTTATATCCTGATATCCTAGCAAACTTCATACACATTAGGGACAGAGATCAATGGTTTCGAAAGCGTTAGCAGAACATCATCGGCAAACAGGGTGATTTTATGTGAGATGTCACCAATAGCTAGACCCGTTATAGCTGGGGAATTACGGATGACTGCTGCTAGTGGTTCTATACATATTGCGAACAACAGTGGGGACAATGGGCAACCCTGCCTGGTGCCATTCAATATTGGGAATGCCTCTGATTGATGACCAATCACTCTTACAATTGCTGTTGGGTTGGAGTAAATGCTCTTAATAGCTTTAACAAATGCACCCCTGAACCCCATTCTCCCTAGCACCGTGTACATATAATCCCAATCCACAATGTCAAAGGCATTCTCTGTATCCAATGACAGCAGTAGAGAGGGTATTCCATGATCTTTTAGGTGGTCTATTGCAATCGTCATTCTCCTGACATTATCTGGGGCCTCCCTGTCTTTAATAAACCCAACTTGATCTGAGTGTATAATCTGGGGTAGAATTACTTTAAGTCTGTTTGCTACAATTTTCCTGATTAAACAGAGATATTGGCCTGTAATTTGAACAAAACTTGGGTTGTTTCCCTGGTTTTGGTATAACTATGATTTTGGCTTGAAGTAGGTCTTTGGGTATCTCATTTCCTTCTAAACTGTGGTTCGCAAATTGTACTAAATGTGGGATCAAAGTTGATGTAAATAATTTATAATATTCCCCAGACAGGCCATCTGGGCCCAGAGCTTTTCCAGGTTTGAGATCTCTAATTGCCTGTAACACCTCAGCATGGGTAATCTTAGCATTAAGCTTTTCTTGATCATCCTTAGGAATCTGACTTAGCTTAGCCTCCTCTAAGAAAGCCTGTAAGACGTTTGTGGTCTCTATGGAGTGTTTTACCGTTCTCCCATCATACAATGCCCCATAAAATCGTGCAAATGTGTCTACTATCTCTTGGGGATGGGAAGTCAACTCCCCATCTGCCCGTTGAATAGTTGGGATAGAGGCCAACTGGTAGCTCTCTCTAATCTTCTTGGCTAGATATTTATCAGTTTTGTTCGCATACAGCATATAATTAGTTTTCAACCTCTGAGCTAATTTAACGGATTGTTCATTTAGGATACTATTTGATTGTTGTCTCTTCTGTTGTAGTGCATGGAGTGTAGAGTCTGCTTGTGTTCTTTTGTGTTGACCCTCCAAGGCCTCAATCTCAACTTGTAATTTGTCGGCAAGCGCAGTTTGGTTCTTTTTGTATTTGGTCTTTTCCTTAGTTAGTAAGCCTCTTATTACTGTTTTATGTGCTGCCCATACTGACATTGGGTTCTCTGTCGTACCTAGATTTATATTCCAGTATTCTCCCAATTCCCTCAACACATCCCTCTTTGTCAGTGGATCTCTGAGGCAGGAAGAGTCAAAAGACCATGTTGGAATTCTCTTAGGATCTCTAATTCCCTCCAACATAATCTGAGTTTGGGAGTGATCTGACCATGAGCAAGTTTCTATATTGCAAGAAAAAAGAGGAAAATTTCAACCCTAGGATTGAAAATATTGTACACTTGGAAAGCACTCTAACCTAAGAATACGAGACTCAGGGTTGGAACAGGAATTCTTGGGGAAAGGAGACGGTCTTAACCGTAACGCGATACAATTTAAAATGTAACCTTTATTAGGATTCTCAATAAAATAATAGTCCACAAACAAACATAAATACTTGACTTAAAAACACAGATGAGGTAGGGGATATCAAGTGCAGCGTTTATAGAGCGTGGAAAGTTACTGATGGGATTAATTTGTGAATTTGGGTTAAATACTCCCTAATCTGGGATTTATTCCCTTAGCAAGTAAATAGTATGCAGTGCTGTTGGATGTTGGTATAAGTGTTTAGTGCGAA
This sequence comes from Bombina variegata variegata, assembly GCA_905336975.1. Lineage (NCBI taxonomy): Eukaryota > Metazoa > Chordata > Amphibia > Anura > Bombinatoridae > Bombina > Bombina variegata. The sequence goes on along the minus strand of CAJPDP010168128.1, from coordinate 242 downwards.
TGCACGTGATATTGGGCTTCTTAATCTATAAGGTACACCTAATGGTGTTTTATACTTATATTGTTCAAGTCTGCATAGGCACCGTTGTGGTATTAGATTAAGGCTTAGATTGTTGATACAATATTATATTGACATTCTTGCTATTATCTAGTCTCAATATGGGTTGTTATTTGTATCACTCGTGCTTCTGTTACTAAACTAGATTAAAAAGATACTTTTGTTCTCCTTTTAGGCTATAACTC
>CAJPDP010168101.1:0-12368 GCA_905336975.1 Bombina variegata variegata | reverse complement strand
ATAACCCACTGGGAGTGTAATTTCTTCTACTGGCTGTGTTAACACAGCTGGGCCTCAGGACCAAAAACTTTAAGGATAGGTGTGGATACCACAGGCTACATAAACTATTTCAAATGCCAATATAAGGGTAATAGAAATACTTATAAACAATTTAATACACTCCAGCAGATAAAGTGGATAATTAGGACAAATTTAAAGGGGAGAACATTTTTGAGTAAACTGTCCCTTTAAGTAACATTAAACACTCAAAAACTGTTCTTAAAGGGACATGAAAGCCAACGTTTTTCTTTCCTGATTCAGACAGAGCATACACGTTTTAAAAAGTTTCCAATTTACTTTGCTTATCAAATTTGCTTCATTCTTATGTTGGTCTTTGTTGAAGAGATATCTAGATAGGTAGCCTGCACATGTCTGGAGTACTAAATGACTGGAAATAGTGCTGCCATCTAGTGCTCTTGCTATTTTATAACATTGTCACAAAACTGCTGCTATATAGTGCAGCAGACATTTGAACACTCCTAAGCTCATCTTTCTGCTTTTCAACAAAAGATAATTTGAAAAGAGAAGTACATTTGAAAGTTATTTTAAATTGTATGTTCTATCTGAATCATAAAAGTAAAATTTTGAGTTGTATGTCCCTTTAAAATTGCAAAAAAGTCACACTTTGACTTTATTGAACCATATAGAGCATGTCATTTTATGACACTTTTTTATTTATTTATTTTATCTAATATAGGGGCCAATTACTGTCCTTCAAAACCTTATCAAATTATGTATCTACAAAAATCCTCCAGACTTTAATGGTGTCTTTCTGATGATAATCATAAGATAACTATTTCTAGAGGATTGTGATCAAAGCAGAAAATGTTTCTTTTAAAATCAATAAATGCAAATATTAAAACCAAAACAATACTTTTAAAATATTCAAAATATTCTTATAGTCTTTGATTAAAGATGCCCAGTATTGCCATCATGCCTAGATACAAATGCATCATTTTGCTGAAGCAGTGGTGAGGATGGATTCGGATGGCAGTTTGTTAATCTCACACTCATAAATTAGCATTTCCCTTACACACTGAACAGAAGGACTTATAAGAACTGTAGTAAGATATGTGAAAGGGATTTTGTATACATCTGTTAGGGGTGGATTCACAGTTTTTATCCTGATAGCAGTTATTTAACAGACAAATGATTGTGACTGTGGGCTTTTAGTAGCTGGACCCGTTTTAGATTGTGATCACTCGAAAAATAGTCTGACCAATTGCGAAAATTATTATCAGGAGCAGATAGTCTATAGATTGTTAGTGACTCCTATGTGTTTAACCTCTGCAAAGGGATTCAACACCTACAATAAGTCCCAGAGCAGCAATACAACTGGGAGCTAGCTGATCACATCTGATGAGCCAATGACAAGAGGCAAATGTGTTTAGTCACCAATAGCCAGCTAGCTCACAGGAGTATAGAATATGTACATATTCTTTTCATATCAAGATAATGAATTAAGGGGTTAATTTAGTGGCATATTTAGGTTTTGTGCTTCCCTAGCACTAGTGTGTAGCGCAATGTGCGTGTGTATTTGTGTGTGGTAAGTGGGTGTAGTGCAGTGCATGTATGTGTGTGTGTTTCGAGTCTGTGTAGTGAGTGTGGGGGTGTAGTGCAGTGCATGTTTTTGTGTGTAGTGCAGTGTGCGGGTGTAGTAAGTGTGTATAGTGCAATGTGTGTGTATATGTGTATGTAGTGAGACTCAATAAGTGTTGCCATTGGCAAGTGCCTTGTTTGCCTAGGCCAAAATACGCCACTGGCTTAATCATAGTCCTTAAAGAGACAGTATACACCAATTTTCATATAACTGCATGTAATAGACACTACTATAAAGAATAAGATGCACAGATACTGATAGAAAAATCCAGTATAAAACGGTTTAAAAACTTACTCAGAAGCTCTCAGTTTAGCTCTGTTTAAAATGTTACTGAAACACCCACTGCAAGTGGGAAATACCAGACACTCCCCCCTCCCCCTTCCTTTGTATATGAAAAGACCCTTTACACCAACAGAAGCAAGCTGGAGTAGGTATACCTCGGTATTCCCCTAAAACTTTGGGGCTTGGTTAAGAGTCTGAAAATCAGAGCAATGTTATTTAAAAATAAGCAAAACTATACATTTAAAAATAAAATAAAAATGTATGGGCTATATAAATGGATTATCTACAAAACATTTATGCAAAGAAAAATCTAGTGTCTAATGTCCCTTTAAGTAAAATGCATCTAATCATTATCATCAGAAAAACACAATTAAAGTCTATGGGTATTTCTGTAGATAATTTGATGAGTTTTTCTAAAGGGTTTTAATCGGCCCCTATATTTGATAAGTGAATTTAAAAGAGATGTAAAATTCTATGCTTTTTCTGAATAATTAAAGTCAATATTTTGTTACTTTAAGCACTTTTTTGCTGTGTTTAATGTTGCTTAACGTGCAAAAATGTAGCTAAATATAAATCAATTGCCTTAAAACTTTGCACAAGCGATGTTTATCACTTTACAAGCCTAGTCTAAAACTGTCGTGGTGATTCAGATAGATCATGCAATTTTTATTAACTTAATAATTTATTTCTATTATCAAATTTACTTTGTTCTGTTAGTATCTTTTGTTGAAAAGCATGGAGGTAAGCTCAGGAGCGTGCACATGTGTGAAGCACTATATGGCAGCAGTTGCAAGAGCACTAGAGGGCAGCACTATTTCCTGTCATGTAGTGCTCCAGATGCCTACCTAGGTATCTCTTCAACAGAGAATACCATGGGAACGAAACAAATTTGATAGCAGAAGTAAATTGGAAACTTTAAAAAAAATTGTATGTTCTGTCTGAATAACAAAAGAAAATGCTTGGGTTTCAATATCCCATATAAAAATGACTTTTAATATAGCTCAGTTGGCATGAAATTTTACAGAATACAATAGTCCAATCACACATACTTACACAGGAAATTACAGACCTTTAGGTGAAACACACTAAAAGCTATTTTAGCAATTTAAAAAAAAATATTTAATATAATCCGCTTAATGTGCCAGAAAATTGCTAAACCTCAATCAGTTGTCTCAAAACTTTGCTCTAGCTAAGTTTATCACTGCCCAAGCCTATATGTGTGAAGATTTGAGGCAATTGATGTTCATTTATTTTTTGCCACATTAAGTGCTTTCTCACATTAAAAGGACATGAAACCCAAAATATTTATTTTGTGATTCAGATAGAGCATCACCTTTTTAACATCTTCACACCTGGCCCTCCAAGAGTTTAGACGTTTGCCTCTGCACCACTAAACCGAAAACACACATCACTGATTAGTTATAAAAAAAAACTGTTTCACATTTCTCATTAGGTATTGAAGCACATGTATTTATTCCAGATTTCGTCAGATATGTTTCTGGTGTTTGTTCTCCTATCATCTGCCTTACTTAGTCAAGCCCCCTTTACATAAACACCACTTATCTTTCAATAACATTATTCAGTCTGATGTTCAAAGAATAGAGGCATTTATTGGAGGGTGTTGTCCATCCCATTACATTTTTTACAGATAACTGCAATCTGGAATATTTTTGCTCCGCTAAAATACTTCATCCCAGGCAGGCCCGTTAGGCTTTATTATTCTCTAGCTTTCATTTTGTCATAGCTTATTGTCCAGTATCTAAGAACAAAAAGACAGTTCATATATCTAGAATCCTTAGTCTCACCCCATTCTATGGTTCCTGAGACTATCGTTCAGAAAGGAAATTTCCTTGCTACTCATCATTTTTTAAATTGATAATAATAAGTCTTTCAAGGGACCCATCCTTCCTCTGCTGTGCAACTGGTCTGTATAGATGTTTTGTGTCACAATACATTTTTGTACCATACCAGATGTGTTTGGAGGTTCTACAGTATTTTTACAATAATCTCTCTGCTGGCCATGGGGGCATTATGAAGACCCAAGAGTTGATTGCCAGGACATTTTGGTGGCATAAAATGGCTTATTTTTTATCGTGTGATATATGTGCCAGAATTAAACACTCTAATTTGGCTCCTTCTGAACCTCTCCATCTTTTGCCCATTTTCTGAGAGTCCTTGGTTTTGTGTTTTGATGGATTTCATAATGGCTCTTCCTCCCTCTAATGGCCATGACACTATTTTGATGGTAGTAGACCATTTTACCAAGGCGGGTTACTTTTTTCCAGTGGTGGGTCTACTCTGGTATTGTTACAGCCACCCTATTTTTTGAGAACTTGCATTTACATGGCCCACCTTGTGATGTATTGTCAGAGACAGGATCTCAATTAACATCTCAGTTTTGAAAACACTTCTGCTCCAGTCTCAATATCTCACAATCCATGTCTTCAGGATGTCTTCCGCAGACTATTTGTCAGATGGTGTAAACAAATCAGAATTTGTAGCAGAATCTTAGGTGTTCTTGAACTTATCTTCAAAATGATTGGCTGTTTCTGCTTCCCACCACTGAGTTTGATTATAATAATCAAGTCCATCAATCCATAAAGATGTCTCCGTTCTTTTGCAACATAAGGTTTTCATTCCACTGACCACCTGGATCTCTTGTTGTTTCACCTGGATCTTCTTGTTGTTTCACCTGTTCCAGACTTGAATCAAAGATTCATATTGTAAGAATTTCAAGTTATTACAAAAGTCGTTTCCCAGTTTTTAACAGCAACATAAATTCTTTGCAGACAATTCTTGTTCTCCTTTTTCCTTTTTTACTCCTGTGGAGACAATGTGTGGCTTTCTACACTCAACTTCAAGCTGTCTGGAAATTTGAACCATGTTTTGTGGGCCCTTTCAAAATTACACAAATTGTTAATCCTGTTGCAGTAAGAGTGGATCTTCCTTCTAACTGTTGGATTCAACACAGTGCCTGAAGAGGAGTTCGCTAAGGTTAGCACAGTAGGGACTCATGCTGATGCTAATATTAACGCAGCTATAGTGATCTTCTCTAAGGATAACTCAATTTATGCTGATACTTTCAGAAATGATTGGTCGCACAGATTCCAGACAGGAAGTTTTAAAAGGTCACTGAGAACATCACTCTGCACAGGGTTATTTCTGTAAGAAGCTCCTGGCGTCCTTGTTCCTAAACTGCCCTTCTGTTGTGACTCCTGGTTGTGTTTTGGATTACGTTTCTGGTCTACCATTTTGCTGCACTAAGAATTCTGAACTATCTATTCTAGGGGTTGACAAATCTGTTTAAAATGTAGGAGCTAGTAAGAATATTTAAGAGCCAGATAGGGGTATTTGCATATAGATATATGGAGAATAACCCAAAAAGTTAGGAGCTGGGATAAAATTCTAGGAGCCAGCGGCTCCTAGGCTCCTGGGTTTGTCGAGTCCTGCTCTATTCTGTTACTGACCGCCTGACAGTTTGATTGGACTACACACTCCTATTACTTTGACGCCTGGTTTATGCTGAATACCCATTATTATTATTATCATTTCTTTGTATAGTGCCGCCAAATTCCATAGCGCTGGGTACAATGATATGGGTATAGCCATGTACCTGACCTTGGCCTGACTTTTTACTATTCTTTTATGTGCTTCTTGGGTATCAATATCTGCTTCCGGTCCTGCTCTTTTGGTTTCTGACTGCTGCTTATAGAACATCTCTTGCAACATTAGCTCCAGCCACAACACAAGTAATCACCTATTTACCTTATACCCATGAATAAGAAATGTTGGGAAGCCCCTGGTGTATGACATAATGAAATGTTTAAGTGGAGAGTTACTGAGCTAACAACCCATAATACCATATCTAAAGTCTCCCAGAGACCAAACTTTGTTTTATACTCATGGCTTTGAGGTTTATAACCATAGCCTGTTTTGCTTAATTACAGATATACAGTATATATATACAAATTGGTTTGGTACTGCGGTTTTTGTTCTCTTGTTAACTGTCACTGCACAACCATAATTTCACACAACATTAAAAAAACACCACGTTAATTACACTGGTTAACTTACCCTACAAATTACAACATACAGCACTACTAACATGGAGTTAAAATGCAAATGTTATCTGTTTGCAATTAAGTCTGTCTCCAAATCTAGTTAGAGAGATAATATCCCTGAATTATTCATACTAAACAGCCTTATTAAAATGTTTCTCCGTATGACATTTATTTAAAAAGTCCCTTCTTCCTACAAAATTGTGATCATTTCATTCTGCAATCTGTTAGTTGAGTACAGAATGAATTTATGCAAAACCATGTTGTTACTACTAATAAATAACACATATCCTCCTATTATCCAGTAAATTCTCAGATTATCCCCTCCCCCATTTTAGAGAAGCACAATTTACAATAAAAGCAGCAAGACATTAAGAAAACAGTAAAGTCAAAATAAATGTTTAATGATTCAGAGAGTGCATACTATTTTATCAACTTTGCAATGTAATTCTATTATCACATTTGCTTCATTCTCTTGGTATTTTTTGTTGAAGAGTAAACCTAGGTAGATTCAGGAGCAGCAATGCACTGCTGGAAGATAGCTGAATACATCAGGTTAGCCAATAGCAAGAGTCATATGTGTGTAGCCACCAATCAGCTTCGAGATCCAAGGAAAACTGCTGCTGAGCCTCACTAGGTTTACTCTTCAACAAAACCATACCAAGAGAATGAAGCAAATTTGATAATAGAAGTAAATTGAAAAGTTGTTTAAAATATGATGATGTATCTGCATTATGGAATGTTAACTTGTGAATTTTCTGACCCTTTAACAAACAGACCGGAAGTAAAGTATGTGATATAAAAGGTATTAGCGCACTAAGTCCTAATAGTATAATAATTCAAATCTAATATCTCTAGATAGAACGCAAGAGGTCCCTCCAATACCAACACAAATGCAAATAGCAGGTGTAGTAAAAGCAAAAAGATTATATTAATCCACTCTGCTATGGAAATGATAAAGACAAAATCCTTAGTGGAACTGACTTGTGTTTTTCATATGAGAATCTCGCAGGAGGTAATGTAGAATCAGACGCAAACTCCGGTGTGTGTGGGATTGCTGCTGTCACTCAAATACAGGAGCATTTTATCTCCTATGCGTGTTCAAAACTCTAACATACAAGCACAGCTCACCTTCAATTCACAGCACAATACTATGTATTAAAAAAAGCCTGATACACATATGCACTTACTTAAAAAGGATAAAAATCGGGGGCGTGTCCGGACAGCCTGCACGATCAGACGCCAAAGCATGGAGCTCCTGCCATGAAATAGCTAATCTGTCGATTAGACTTTATCTACTACCCCATCCAGGGATAAAACTTACATAATTGATCCCTACATACTCTAATGAACAATCCAATACCAGGATGGAGGTATTTATGACTGCGGGGCTTAGTACCGGTCTACTAAAATAGACGGAGGCCTAACACAAGCTTTGGGCACCCCTCCATCTGATAACCGAGGGCGGATGGTTACATACTGAATACATTGCTTCTCAGCACATCACCGTTATAGATAGCATACTAATATCCCCTACCTCCCCACCATGGATACACAGCTACCTGTCGCTACTATTATGGCCATGCTGGCGGGCCTTGAGAAAAGAATGGGAGACCGATTTGATGACCTCATCTGGACACTACAGGACTCAAGCAGCAGGAAGTCTGACCAAGCTCCTGTGGATGTATGTAAGGAGATAGCACAGACCGGCATTCAATTCATGCCTCCCTCACCCCCTCCTACGAAGGATGTCAGTGATGCATCAATTTCTGTGGAGAAACCTTCCAGGCTCCAGCGGGTAGATTGTTCTACGGTGGCTCCGAAGATAGGTCCTTTTCCTATGGGACGGTACTGCGGACCCCCTATTAAACCTCTCCGCAAAGTGACACCTTTCAAAAGGGAGGATAATTTGCAGACCCGATCTAACAGCTTCCAGTCACCTACCCGCACAAGTCACCAGACACTCCTGTGGCTAATACAGTCTACCCAGGACTCGTACTTTTCTCTAAGCAGCATTAAGAGGGATATCGGCTAATACAGCTGCAAATATTATTGTATAATAGAGAGATGCAGACGTGACTCTCATGGACAAGAGGTTAATGCGTGCAATGTTATGTTTCTAACTCTCTTTTTTAGCTGTGTTCTGTTATCGTAAATATTGTTTTGTTAAAAGGGGGTTTACTTGTGGCTAGTCTCTTTTATTTTGCGGGACATATACTGTTAAAATAGTACTATTCAGATCCGCACTCACTTAATCAAGATGGCGCAACACACACCAGAAGAACTCTTTCACATCACATTCGTTGCCGGGGCCGGGCTGCATGCGGCCGGTTCGGCGCGGTCTTGGCTGCGAGTACATTTCTCTTATTACTAGGTTGCTTTAACTACCAACTCCTATAAAGTGCTAAACGATCATACTCCGCATCTAATGTATTGGACTATTTCCACTTCTTTTAGATTTGTATTTGAATGTGTTCCTTTTACAACATGAGCTCACTAAAACCCTTATTTACAGCAGCCATGCCCATACCTACTCTCCTGGTACGATATCTCTATATCCTATTGTATCTGACATTTGTCTCAGCAACCCTATAGCTTTATAAGGGTGAACCCTCTCTCTCTGACTGCATGACTATGCTGTAATTTGAGACCTCTTCTAACCGAAATTAACTCTGCGCAAGTCTCGCACTTAAGTATACGAGGCATATGTAACTAGTTCAAGGCTTTCTCAAACACCCAGCTTGGATGTAACAAATCGTTATCGCACTAATTTTCCTAAGGTTCATGGTCATATGGCATTAGCAGAACTGCATTATTAGAGATACACAAACCCATCACACTTATAAGCTGTAGTCATATATAATGTCTGAGGGCAGCATTCACATCTGCTATTTCCCTACTGCCTATTGTTATTTATTTTTGTTACGACATAAGTGTGCGTCTTAGAGTCATCCCTTTGTACAACAAGGTAACGTTCTATCATGAGGTTTGCATAACTAATTGTGATGTAGATCTAATTTATTACCTAAAGCTCAAGTTTGATGTATACTTTCTAACCCTATAAGTTCCATTATATTACCATTCGCCCCCCAGCCATTACGCAACGCCTTTTTCTAATTAAAAACAATCTTTAACATCCTAAGGTCCAAGAGTGGCCAGGACAATTTACTAATTACCCCCAATTTTATAATCTCAACCCAGGTAGGTCCAAAAGTGACCCTCTGTATCATATAGGGACCATAAGTCAAAGATTAAAAACCGAGGTTTCATCTCTGTATGGTCCAGTCACCTATGTTTGCCATAAGCTAGTTTCTTTTATTTTTAACCCTTTATATCATACTGTACACTTAATGATCAACATTCCTGACATGGTCTTATTGCCCATGTCAGTAGCTACTCTCACGCTATAGAAATTGCTCTATTATATAATACAAGCTCTCACTCATATCAATATAGCACCGCTAAGGTTTAGACATGGCACACCAATCTGCAATACTTGCGTCTTTATGTTTTTGCTCAAGTTTACTTTCTGTATGAGAATTGTATGATTGTTCTTATCAAATCTGATCCGTGCCTGGACATATTCTCTGTTTTGTTATTACTCATTACCTCAATAAAAGGGTTTAAATAGCAAGTGTATCCAGTGTTATTCTCATTGTATAGCCTGAGGAAACAGCCTTTGAGGGGCTGAGAAACGCGTTGCTTTGTTGTTAAAATAAAATTTTATGATACACTTGCTTCTTTCTGGGACTTTTTTATCGTTTGGTTTTGAGAGGATCCTGTCTACACCTGAGCATAGTCTACTGGGCGACTGAGAGGTCCCAGCTTGCCTTTACTGCAGCTGGAGGTGCGCTACATATTGTAAGTGCAACCATTAAGTGCCTATCCCTACTGTACTAGGCTATGGTAGTTGTGTTCTATCACTCACAGAAACGAATGCCTTAACCTGCGGATCATTTGATCGGGTGCTTGAATTGTTGGCACACAGTGAGCTGGACCACTGCTATTGTTCCAGTCTGCTCCAGCTGCACCATTGGGTACTTCACCCTTGTGAGTACCATTTTATATCACACTGATTCATCCTGTGTACAGACGTTACTAGGCCATATCGGCGCCTCTGTGTTGTCTTCTTTCCAGATTACTGGGATACTCCTTCCCCCAAAATTTTTTTTTCCAGAATTATATTATAGGCACCCTACAACCCAATTGCATCCATTAATCGCCCCTTTAAATTGTAGCTTTCCAGCCCCAGCTGCTGCAGCCCACCCGGAAATCTCCTGGTATCCTGCTAGGCCTTGCTTATGCTTCTAGGAATTGTTCCTCCTTGTACAGTGCCGTATAAATAGCTAATACAGTGAGAGTAAGTAAGTGGTTTTATCTCTCTTTTAATAAGCTTCTGCAATCTGTCTGGAACAAGACGATATGTGTGTTACAAAAGTAGATGCGATTGGTCAACAACATTAAGCGCATAAAACAATGCAGCTTATTTGTCAAATAGATGTAACACAAAAACACTATCACTGTCATTAACATGTCTTAAAAATATCAGAACAAGATGGTTAGAACAAAAGTCTGGGGAAAAGGGTTCTTTATTTCTTTATGGTAACAGAGAAAAGCATTGTCCATTTTTTTTCCAGGGCTGGTAATTGGTGGGGTTTTGCAGCTGCTGATCCCAATTGGCTTACAGACCTTAATGAGCTCATTTTATTGATGTCAACTGATTTATTGTAAGGAACCTTACAGTACTTAGGAGACTTCCTAGATAATCCCGCCAGAGCAGAGAGCTATAGATAATCAGACCCTCTTCCTCTCTTGTAATAACGTATAATGTTTTTGTTAGATGTATGTAATCATCTTTATTTAAAAGGGCATCAATAACAATATTTAATCTCCCCATTAAAACCTAGATTACGAGTGGAGCACAATTTTGCGTTTCCGCAAGCGCGATATTGGCTCTCCACTCACTAATACCAGCGCATGTAAATGTACGCTGGTGTTACAAGTCAGGCGCAATGCGAATGTGACCCCGCTAGAGCGCACGCTTCTAAAGGCTCCAATGGGAGCCTCATTTTCATGCAGTCATGGCAATCCACCTAGCGCAGCGCAGAGGGAAAATCGCGCAGCTTTGGGCAGCAAAATAAAACTATTTGTTTATGAATAAATACATATATATTTACAGTAAAAACACAGTCCCCCATTCACCTCCTATGTAAAGGCATTTTTAGTGCCGCTTTTTTTTCCCCCCACACCTGCTCACTTTAACCTTTAATACCTGCTTTGTGCAGTAAAAAAAAATATAAAGATGCTCATATTTTATTTTATTTTAAATAACTCTCCTGTTTATTTGGGGGACATTCAAGGAAACTTTTTTTAATTAACCAGTGGTCTGACCTCTGGTTAATTGCGCTTAGCGCAGAATGAAACCACGAGCTTGCTGTCACATTTACCAGCCACTTGTTATGGCTGGTTAATTAACATGCGCCCGAAAAGGGACATATTTGCCCCTTTACAGGCGCACGTTAAGATAGCGATTCACTTGTAAACTAGAGCAAAATGTTTAAAGGTGATATTAAAGGGACAGTTCACCCAAAAATTGTCTCCCCTTTAACTTATTCCCAATGATCCTTTTTACCTACTAGAGTGTATTAAATTGGTTGCAAGTAGCTCCTTTACTCCTATTTCAGCATTTTACAGTGTACTGTCCCTTTAAGCAGTAAATAAATGCTAGATAGAATGAAGCATTCAAAGATTAGCCTGAGAATAATATGCAGATGTATTTTTTATTTATATTAGTTGTTTAAATATTGAAAAAGTGCAATATGTATAATGTCCATAAAGTGATGGTAAACTCTCCCCTTAATAACAAATAGAAAGCAGATTGGTTTCTATTTGCTGGAAAAATCTAAAACATGTTGAGTGTTGTCACCAGAAGACAACTGTGCTACTAACAGGAACCTATCATTTGCCAGTACCCGCAGGACTGTAGCCTTACAGGCTCTCACTTCACCATAAAGCATCCGCCAACAACAATGTATTGGAGCAGATAAAAAATATCGTATAAAATACAATATTGAGGTAGCGCCACAAATAAGCAAATAATAATATGATTAATATCACAGATGAAACACACCCAGTATAAAAAAACTTAAAATATATATGCTAATACCAGGGAGTAATAAAACAGTAACCACCTATAAAGCAAAATACCAGATAATGATGGTGTATAGAAAAGTTCAGTGTCAAAAATATATATATAGTCTCTTTATGAAGAGAAATAAAGTTTTTTTCTATTGTGAAAAAGAAATAGGTGTTGTTAACTTCCCTTATAGAGAGTTCTTGTCTTTTTGTATATCCGCCGTGCAGCTCCCTTCCAATCACTGGTGTGATCT
>CAJPDP010167976.1:382-10940 GCA_905336975.1 Bombina variegata variegata | reverse complement strand
TAGCCTCGCCACAAATACGCTGCGGAATTCCAGCGTATTTGAGGTTGACAGCTTGATAACTACCCCCCCATGGGGTAAATTTATCAAGCAACGGATGCTGCAATCTACCCCCAAAGTTTCAGGTCCACCTGAAACTTAAGTTAAGACACAGCGGTCGTAAGACCGCTGCTCTTTAACTCATCCGCCACCTCTGAGGTGGATGCAATCACCCCGATTGGATACGATCAGGATGATTGACAGCCCCTTCTAGTAGCCAATTGGCCGCAAATGTGCAGGCTACAGCGGATCATGTCCGCCCGACATTTGAAAAATCTAACCCATGTGTCAGCTTTCCAAATCTGCTCCAAAGATGCATAATTTTTAAAAACCAATGATGTTACAACTGCTTTTGTAGAAAGAGCTGTGACACACTTAGGAGGCGACCCCCCAAGTAAGCCTTGTAAATAATTTGTTTAAGCCAAGAATCCAACGCTACCTTAGTAGTGTTTTGTCCTTTACTGTAACAGTCCTTAGAGTTAGAATGATTTGGACTGATATTTGGATTGATATTTTCTGTAAAAACTAGCTTAGGAAGGAAATCATATTTGGTACGAAGTACAGCCTTATCCTTGTGAATAATTTAAAATGGAGAATCACAAGACAGTGCTGACAATTCAGAGGCTCTCCTTGCAGAAGAGATTGTTAACAGGAAAAGTACTTTTGAAAAAAACTGTTTGATGTCAATGGAATGCATTGGTTCAAAGGGAGGACCTTGTAATAAAGAAAGAACTAGATTCAAATGACAGGGTGGAGAAATAGGTTTTACAAACTATTGGAGAAAACACCTAGACAAAATTGTGAACATCAGGAAGTTTAGCCAACTTCCTATGAAAAAGAATAGATAAAGCAGAAATTTGACCTTATAGAAAACTAGTGTACAAAAGGAACTGCATCTGAAGCAGCTACCATAAGGCCTCCATACACTGAGTTACTGATGGAAATGGAGCCCTTTGTAGGGAGAGACACGAACCAGATGCATAAGCATTGAGTCTATATGACTCCTATAAATGCTACCCATATAGCAGGATATAATGAACTTTTAGGTACATTGATTCTCCAACCATGATCTTGAAGAAAAATAGAAGTATGAGCAATAGTTAGAGACAGGGAATAGGTTTGCAGTAGTATGCTGTCCAGATACGGTGCAACAGAAATGCCCTGAATTCTGATCACCGTCAAAATTGTACCCAACACAGGGCTAGATTACAAGTGGAGTGCTAAATATCGCTTGCGTGCAGCGATATTTAGCACTCCACTTTCTAATACCAGTGCACTATAATGTGGTATAACAAGTAAATTGCAATGTGAACGTGAGCTTGCATTTGCATTGCTAGGAAGCATTGTGTGCTGATATTACACAGTGGAGCTCAAATATCACTTTCATGAAAGCGATATTTAGCGCTCTGCTCCACTTGTAAGCTGGCCCATAATGTCTTGCATATCTACAGAGACAGAAGTTCTGCCTATGTAAACATGATTATGTGTGATACTACATATGCCATAAACAAACAGCTTCTAGAGATTTGCATATAATAACAGTGGCAGCTCGTGGGTTACAAATGGGGGTTCACAATACATAAATGGTGAAAATTAAATTTACATTTACGACGTAACGTACAGGCTTTCTACAAAGGAAGATTCTATTACACTAGGTAAGTAGTTTTGCTGTTGTTATAAGATATAGCTCTATAGGTAAGTAGTTTTGCTGTTGTTATAAGATATAGCTCTTTAGGGGGCGTGGCTTGGAAGCAGCAATTTATGAAGCTCCCAGAGAACTTTTGTTAATCTGACGGTTATCGTGAACGATTTTTCGCATCTTATTTCACAACTATAAGATTTAGCTAACTTATAAGTTCTTCTTCCGAACATTGATATTGATCCATCTATACATTCTGAGACCTGATATAGCCCATTGTGAGCTCAGGCAGCAACCTACACACGCACTCTCAACACCCCCACCCCTGGGTCGAGCAGCTCTGGATCTGCTTATATTCACACAGACTTGCTATTGTCACTATAGATAGCTACAGTTCAAGCTCTACATTTACACCACCTAAACATCTACATCATCGCACACAACATCCCCCATATCCAGGCTATAGGAGACTTTTATTGCACCCTTCAAGCTCTACTAGCGGACCTTGTGAGAAAGTTCTGTGATAACATGAGCAACTTGATCGCATCTTTACAGAAAGGGGACAAGCCAGTAGAATAAACTTCACCGAAACCTAAGAATACAGATGTTCCTATATCTTCAAATGACCAGGTATAGCCAGAGCTCTCACAATCACTTACCTCATTGGGGTTGGAGCAGCCCTTAGAATGAGTCCTGGAACTTGATATAAGTGCCACGCGGGTTCATGGGAGATCGGAGACCGATCTTGCGGTGACTTCTGCACCACAGAATAATACACGGGTACCTACACTGCACCTCGAAGACACCAGTGATCCCCCTCGTCTGACTCATGCTCCCGGGGATGCGGCTGGTTCATGGGAGCCAAGTATCAATCTGCTACGAGATCAGTTGGAAGTCTCTGAGGAGAGTACTACCTTGTCTTTGATCAATATAACCCCATCCCGCAGAGCCCTATTTGATACATCAGCGCTTCAGCCCATCTTGAGGAAGCCAGAGAACAATCTAGTCTTAGGCCTATGTGGAGGCTCACAAAGTGGGATCTGGGTAATGCGCATGCTGGCCCAACGCTACCTTCCAACTACATCCATGAGGAGACATTCTTTCTGCTAACATGCAACCGACCTAAAACTCTTAGAGCTCTGTTGCAAAGAGATGACAACACTTCTAGAAGGGGAATAGGCTGATCGCCAGATATCAAGAATGACTTGCCCTCAGACTTAACCATGTAACTGGAGAGCAAGATAACTTACCCTACCTCCTCTCTAAGTCTGGCTTGATCCAAACGGATCATCCTGAAGGCTACACACCTGATAATTTAATGTCAGAGTTAAGATTTCTGTTTTATGTGTTCACTTTATTTTTTATTCTTCTTGGCATGGTTGATGTTACCACTTCATTATTAGTAGCAAGCCCTAGCTTCATATCTATGTTTTATACTAGGAATAACCATTGAGAAAACTGATTTCCCCTTATTTGTTAAAAAGGGTCAAAGACCATTCCACCCATTATGTCCCTTTCTTACATACCTGAACTACACTGTTACCTAATGCAACATGGGAAATTGAAGCTCTCTCCCAATGATAACCCTCCACATAGTTTATGAGAATAAGTAGTAATTAACTGAGAGCTTTAGATATCCATTATACCAAGTTTCTAGCTCTCCCATCTATTATCTCCTATTTTTCAGTAACCACCAGACATGGAGTTCCAGTAATCAGTGCAATTATTAATTATATTAACCTCCTAAGACCCGCTCTACTTCTCCCCTAACTGATGGTGTATAATGTAGAACACATAACAGATTGGCTAAACAGTTCCTACTTAACTGTACCTACCTGACTTCATCCATTCCCTTATGCTACTTGTCTTATTAGCTTTAATTACCATATAAATATATGTCACTCAGTTGCTCAAGCTTCTGCAATACAATTTTAGGTGGGCTACCCTTAGAGCACCCAGCTAGTCATATTTTTCATGATACTAATACTATCACAAACCTTAAACTACGTTATATTAGACTCCCAAAGTGGCCTCTCCTACTTATTATCTCTCAAACACTGATTTAACCTATATACAAAGGCACAAAAGTGGCCGGCTACACAGCAAATAGAAGGTATAACCATAAGAAAACTGAGTCTAGGTGTATTTTATTAATCTGAGCATATGCATAAGGGGAGTTAAGTATTGTTATTTTACTATAACTTGTTAAGCCTGTTTACTAGCATTCACATACTACATCTTGCAAAACATATCAGGATCCCAAAGTGCCAGTCTATACATAGTTGTGTGCAGCATTTTTTACAATCCTAATGCAGGAGAGTCTTTTATTAGTGCAGGTTGTAGGTCCATCTGTCTATAGATCTATCTATGTATCTATACTCAAAATCATTATACAGAGCTTTCTACCGAGTTACCTTTGGGGGGAGGGCAAAAAAAATCTTGCACCAGGGCCCTCTGTTGAGTAGGTCCACTACTGTCTGTATTTTATCACCTACTACAGCAATTGTTTGTTCTAATAATTTTCCTAATGAGGTAACGTTATGCTAGTGTTCCTCCATTAGTCTTAGTGAATAGGCATGGGTTCAGGAGTTATGACTGTTACTGGGCCCCCAGAGGTCCCCCTTAAGGGGAGGGGCAGCTTCAGCAAACAAAACAATTTTTTGTTAAAAAAAATAATATATTTTGTTTCAACTTTTATGCACGCCTGACTGTGACTGGCTTTGGCAGCTGGCGTGCAGTGCTGCGCACATTGGCGCCACCTCTGCTCCTGATTGACTGCATGTGAGAGCATATATTATGTCTTTAGGCATGTGTTATCCATTTAATAGAACAGTGAATTATAAGACTTTGATTGCTGTGTTTCTCTTTTACTGCGTTTGATTTTAACTAAATAGATAGCCTTACCATAACTTACTGCCTGTTTCAGCTCTGCAAGGTCTCACATATATAGGGGCCGATTTATCAAGAGCCGATTAATCAAGGGCCCCTGATGCCCCTGTTTCCGCGCAAACCTTTTAGGTTTGCCAGAAACAGCAGTTAAGAAGCAGCGGTCTTAAGACAGTCTGCGGACTTCAATCCGCCAGATCGAATACGATCGAGTTGATTGACACCCCCTGCTAGCGGCCGTGAATCTGTAGGGAGCAGCATTGCACAAGCAGTTCACCAGAACTGCTTGTGCAATGTTAAATGCTGACAGCCGCATATGCTGTCAGCATTCAGCGATGTCGGTCGGACATGACCCGCTGACAGACAGTTAATAAATCGGCCCCAAGGTTTTTTTTTATTGAACTGTTTTCAAGTTTTCTTTTGTGCATATGTTAGAGCAATCTGCTTTACAAAGGGTATTTTTATTTCTTTGTGTTGTGATGTTTTTTGTGATGCCAGTATCCTTGTGAGTAGAAATGGTTCCACTGATCTTGCAACTTGCTGCTCTCTGAGATGTTCGCTCTGTTACGTTGACGCAAGTTTTTTAGAGATATATTTGTTTCACAAATTAGTTTTATAGAACCTTGGGCATTGTTTCTTTATATGTATATAACCCATTGCTTTCCTATTTCCTTTATTACAATCCTATTAGTTTATAAATTAATGTTGCTATAATAACAACAGAAGCAACAATAATAATAATGATAATAATAATAAAAATAATAGTAGTAATAATAATATACTCTGTATAGTTAAATGATTTCAGCACTTAAACTGTTAACACTATCATATTAATTACTGTGCATTTAAATATTTAATGACAGGAATAACACAAAATACCCAGTTAGACAAAACAAAGAGAAGTGAGTGGAAATGTTCACACTGAAGGGTTTTCTGTGTTTCTTGGATCTCCCGCGGTTGTTCGCTTTATTACTATATAGAAGAACACTGGTTGGAGAAAAGTGAAGACAGCAGCTCATTCCTTTGCTTGTTAGAGTTTCTAAGCAGAAGACAGACAGGCCTTTTAACTCAAATATAATCTCCAGATATCTGCCATTTAGTTGACAGGACTTCCCTGATGAGGCACAGCGAGACGTCATCTGCTAATCTGTCATCCCCCCCCCCCCTCTGTTTCTCACTACGCTAAAGTGTCTTCTCCACTCCAAGTTATTTATATGTCAGGTTGAAAGCTCAATGCTTGTACAAACTGCGGGCGATTAGATTAGGCCGGCAGGGACAGCCAGTGGCAATCTCTGAAAAAGAGTGAGTGCAGGCAGAGATGCCTGTGTGAAAAGATATATTCTGTCACTGCTGCTAGCTCACTGACTTGTGGGTATTTACTTTATTACATGCTTTCAGGCTTCAGTGATTGCTTTAAACCTGGGAATACTTGAGCATGTATAAGACTATCTTGAAAATGAAATATAAATTGTGATAACTTATTATTACACATTTGTGTAAAGCAGATATATTCTATATATTTCTATATGTGAAACGTTAGATCTGTACAGCGTGATACGAACATGCTTGTAGACAAAAGGACTAGATAATATGACTACTGAATTGCTTTCTGTTACTTCCCATATTCTAGTTTTCTGTGACTAACCAAGAGACCACAAACCAGGCAAATCTGTTTCACTAAAAGGTAAAAATGGTCTACCTTGGTTTGTGAAGATGTCACTGGAGAGATGGTGGCAAATGCTGGAGCTTATGGAGTACATGGGAGCGTAGTCAGGAGACAAGCCAGAGTCAGGTACTGCAGTATTCTATAATAGCCAGTCATCAAACAGGACAGGCATAATCCAATAAACAGTTCCAGGGGTTAGCAACATGAGGAAGAGTACACAGTTGATGGTTCCAGTATGGGTTAAACCAAAGTCAAAGTGTAGGATACAGACAAAGGTCAAAACCAAGAGGACAGGCCAGGAATGCTAGGACTTTCATCAAGAATTACTAAGCAGAGTTTGATTTCACTCAGGGCCTTTTAACACATCCCCTGCTTACCTTGGTGCCAAAATCCTCACCATGTCACTTCCGACATCAGAGGTACATAAAGCTCTTTGCTAAACTTAGCACATTCCTCTCTTGATGGCTACAATTCCAGGAAGGGCATAGCTTTAGCCTAACCCCCGGGCTATATCCACCTTCACTGAAGACAAATGAGTGTGGCCCTGGACTCTGGCCGCACTAACTGAATCCGGAATAGCATGGCACGGGCCGCTCACAGGTAAGACAGCATTTGTATTATGTCAATTTTTGTTACCTCGTAGATATTTGCTACTTCCATGTGCGCATGCACAGAATTACGTAAACACACTCCACATATTTTTCAAAAGAATGTGTGAAATGTTATTACGTAATTACAAGAATGTGCACATCGTTAGGTAGCGAATTTTGATGGTTAAGAATTTCAGTAATGGGCAGAGGGGGAGATAGGGTAAAATGCCTAGAGAGACAGGAAATGTTTTGGATCTTTAAGCTTAAAACTAGAGTACCCTCTGGACTCAGTTCGGAGTATGACTTAATTAATTTTTGGCAGTAGGTCATAACCCATAATAATGTTCCTAGTTTTACCATCATCATTAATTGGTTTAACCTTCTGTAAATAACTGCTAAGAATGTATTATTTATTTATTTATTTGCTTATTTAATACATTGATTCTTATTTTGTGTTGTGCTCAAGCTTGCACCATAATTGTTATATTGTGGCATAATAGTAATTGCCTATGGATATGCGCTTGTACTGCTCAACACAATATATCCATCATTGTGTTAATTCTTTATATCACTCTGAGTGGTTTACTAGTTTGATGGATATTTTCTTTTATCGGTTGGTGTCATCAGTATTATTCAGAAAGACACTTGCTATAAAGAGAGGTATGTTTGATGCTGTAATTTGTCTGTATACCAAAAAAACCCTTTTTTTCTCTCTGCAGTAAAACATCTATTTTGTTATAACATTACTATTGATGAATCTGTATTTGTAACTGTATATATATTTGTCACCTGTCTCTAGCGTGCAGGATTTATTAATATGTATCTTGATCTTTAAGTTCAGGTTGGCACTTGTGTTTGTATTTCAAATGATTAGAGGGTGTGTCTTTTAGAAATTATGAATAGCCAATGGATGGCTTTTTATGTGCTTAAGTAGGTGTTGTGTGCCAGATAGTTCAGGCTATGATTACATCTTCCTCCGAAACACGTAAGCCTATCTGACACACTACACCATCTGATGTCTCTCCATGGACTCTGTCTTTTTAAGTTGTGGAAATAAAGAATCTTTTGTTTTTACCCGGACAGATCATCTTCTTGTCTTTTCTTCTACTGTGTGTCATTGCCAGAAGATCTGTTTGTGTCAAGGGATAGCCGGCTTGCCTCTCATATGATCGTTCAGTCACGTGGACAGTGACACATCCGGAAGCGATTGGATGTGGGAGAATGGTGCGGCAGACAGCGAACTACAAACGTACCGTAGAAGCCTTGGAGGTTGCGGATCCGTGAGTAGACTCGGTTGGAGCCGAGTTTTTTGCTGCTACTATAGTATAAATGCCTGAAGGTCCTAATTCCTAAAGCAAAAGAAGGTGAGCTTCTGTTAATCGCAGCTTTGGGGTCCTTTGGTATTCATGGCAGTAAGCAAGCCATTTTTCACACCGCTTAACGTGGGCTTGAAAGTGAATTATTACATATAGCCATACAGCTCCCCTCCTCTTGTTGTAAGAAAATGTAGTCCTTCATTCCTCATGAATAGGGTGACATAGTACACGAGAGCCTGCACAGTAATGTGGTAGAAAATTTTGATGAACAGACTATTCTGATGATCCAGACATAACTTGCATTGTTTTAAGTTATATACTTATATGCAGGTTATTTTTGGGTCACCAGATTAATGTGTTAGTCAAAATTTCCTACCACATTACTGTGCAGGCGCTCGTATACTACGTCACCCCATTCATGAGGAATGCGGGACTACATTTTCTTAACTGTCGAGATTTGCTCGAGATTTGCTCCCTAACGATTATTTTGCTTCTTTAAAGAAGCCCAGAAAAAAAATCCAGCCATTTGGGGATAGATATAAAGGAGCTGTGCACTGATCATGGAATCACTGTAGCATGTTGCAGGGGTAGTGATGAGAAATCTGCAGGCTGCAGGAATCATTACAGCCTCTCTGGACAAGTGAATAAACTACAAATTTTGGATTTAATGGAAAGTGGGAAAATAAAATCTAGAATAAATGTTTAATGTCACTCTGAAACTACCCCAAAACATATAATAGCGGTACCAATGCATTAGATAGAAAGCAAATTAAGACATTTTTCCAGTGGAGATAAAAAATGTCCCAAAGATAATATCAGTGGCAACATGCTTGTTGTCTACATGAGCTACACATCATTTATTTTAAAAATGGCAGCTCATTGGCATTAAAAATGGGAGTCAATGGTTATGCTTTGATATAAAGAACAAAATTCTAGAGCAGAAGGCCTCTGCCCACTTTTAACCCTCCTATAAGCACCCACACCTGGCTGCTGGTTTAATGAGCTTTTGGGTTAAATAGAAATACAGAGTCCACATATGTACTGGCATTGCTTACACACAATAAACCTAAGCTTCTAATCAGGGATGTGGAGGAGGCCTTAATTCCATAAGCAGAACAGACTCTCCCTTGTGATTTGCTTCATAAACATGCTTGGATTGCAAAATGTTTTGCAATAGTAACCTGGGGTTGCCCAGATATTACTGACTTTACAACCAGGAGGCATACAATAGCGCTAATGGTGTTTTAAGCTGAAAACTATGGTGCTTCCGAAACGCGTTGGCACAGTGAGAGTGGGAAGTTGTGATCTGTCCTGCATGCCAGAAAACTGCAACCCCACAATATGCTACCACAGCTCCTGATGTTTCAAACAAATGATAAGCCAATGTTTATAGGTAAAAGGTCCACTTTATTAAAGCAAGTAAAATCACATAGGAACATCCAATATCCAGCATTAAAACATTACTAGCAAGTAGTAGTAAAGACCGTGCCTGGAGTCACTTTCTCCCCTACTCCTTGCTAGTAATGTTTTTACCCACAAGTTAAATACAGCCCTGGTGTTGGCATTCTGTGAGGAAAACATTTGTGAAATAATATTATCTATTGTTTCAGTGACTACTTTTAACCTGAGGAGTTATCCAGCCCAAACTTTAGAGAAGTTTAATATCAGGATAGAGGAGAACTAGAGGGAGCAGCCATTTTCTCCCACCTATTTATTGCTCGTCCCCTTCTGAACAGGTAAGATCCTTTCTAAAACTTCAGCTTCACTTCATTTTGGCTGGGTTAGAAAGCACTGTTTAATGCAGCGTGTGAGTGTTAGTACAGTGTGAATATTCCCAGCCTGTTCTCACGCATTCCTATTTCACCCCAATGCACAGCCATCCCCCTTCCCTATCAATGCCACAATCCATGCAGCATTTTAAATGGAAAGAGCTTCCTTGTCTAACATTGGTAACCCTTGCTCTGCCAGCTGTGGTGAGCAATGAAGAAATAGTTGGTAAATCAATTAAAAAATGTATATTTTTTCAGATTTTGATTCATAACTAACACCTCCTTTTTTGAATTAATGCTTTTATTTCTATTTTGCCAAAAATAAATACAAAAGCATTGTTTTTCTAAAGGAAGCAAGAACAGAAAAGATATGCAATACCTCAGTAATTGTGATACAGCTAAACACATGCACTGCAGAATATATTAGTTGGTTACTTTGGTCACCCGCATCCAATATGATAACACTTTGGGCTAGATTACAAGTGGAGCACTATTTAGGGATTTTGCTATAGCGCTAATTGCACTAGAAGTAAACTTTTTGCGAGCGTGAGTTGAAAGTAATAAGTTATCGTGCTTGCACTAATGCATTGGACATAAAAAGACAAACTTACAATATCGTGCGTGTGTTCAAATATTCTCCCATAGAAGTCAATGGA
>CAJPDP010167974.1:0-14368 GCA_905336975.1 Bombina variegata variegata | reverse complement strand
AAGTGATTAAACTCCCATAGGCAGCGGCTTCCTCTATCACTAACTATGTGACAGTCACCCACCCATGACCAAGACACTGACTTGACTAGTGATCACTAAGGACAGAGTAGACAGTAGTACTGAGTCTGACGAGTGCCCTACCTGAGTTTGTTGTCACCCCGCTCCAGTCCTAGTGGAAGCTGGCTGGTCGAAAATGTCACGTGACCGCGGCAAAAAGCCGGTCACGTGACTTCTCGGCGGTAAGCTACCTGTTCAAAATTCATTTTTTTTTTAAAGCAGACTGATATTTAAGTGCACTGGACAAGTGCTGTCCCCCAAAAATTCGCTGTTGGTCTATTCATTAATACTCACCTGGAGTGACTATACACACCTTTAATTTGACATTCAAATTGTAATTGTTAAAGGGGCCATGTACTGTAACATTTTATCCCATTTAATTTGTTCCCAAATATTAATTTTACCTATTGGAGTGTACTAAATTGTTTACAAATAGCTCCTTTATCTTTTTTTGTCATTTGAATTAACTGCTTTTGCCTCTGGTATCCTACCTATAATAAAAATTATAATACTAAAAAGGGACAGTCAAGTCCAAAATAAATGTTCATGATTCAGATAATACATGTGATTTTAAAAAACTACCAATTTACTTTTATCACCAATTTTGCTTTGTTCCCTTGGTATTCTTAGTTGAAATCTAAACCTAGGTATGCTCATATGCTAATTTCTAAGACATTGAAGGCTGCCTCTAATCTGAATGCATTTTGATAGTTTTTCACTACTAGAGGGCATTAGTTCATGTGTCCCATATAGATAACATTGAGCTCATGCACTTGAAGTTACCTAGGTGTCAGCACTTATGGGCTAAAATGCAAGTCTGTCAATAGAACTGAAATAAGGGGGCAGTTTTCAGAGGCTTAGATACAAGGTAATCACAGAGGTAAAATATGTATTATTATAACTGTGTTGGTTATAAAAAACTGGGGAATGGGTAATATAAGGGATTATCTATCTATTTAAACAGCAAAAATGTTGGTGTTGACTGTCTATGGTTATAGAAA
Organism: Bombina variegata variegata; assembly: GCA_905336975.1. Taxonomy (NCBI): domain Eukaryota; kingdom Metazoa; phylum Chordata; class Amphibia; order Anura; family Bombinatoridae; genus Bombina; species Bombina variegata. The sequence goes on along the minus strand of CAJPDP010167974.1, from coordinate 13,310 downwards.
ACCTATGTAAACATAGCCAGCAGAAGAAATTGAACTCCCAGTGGGGGGTTGGAGAGATAAGCCATAACTTATTATGCACTGGGTTTTAGTATACAGACAGAGAGATATGATAAGGAAAGCATTTGTTTGTATAAAAGTTATAAGATAAGATTTGATTTACCTGCAAGTTTAGCATATTTATAATGGGTTGTGGTTTCAAAGAATAAGCCCAGCTATTTCATATACAGAAAATACACATAATGGAACAATTTATCATACTTTTTAAACTGTGCTGCTGGTATAAATAGAATAACACAAATTTTAAATTATAATTGAAGTTAAATATTTGTGCATTTTAAAAATCTTAATTATAAAATTATACAGTTATTGTTAGCTGCATATATGTAATCAACTGATATTATTGGTAAAAACTCTTCTTTTAAACACATTAGGAAATCATCAATACTGAATCAATTAGCTGCCTTTTTTTAGTTTGGAGGCATATAATTTGCATTTGTGAAAAGACTGTAAATATCCCTTTAAAAAGTCTATTTCTTAACATTTTATAATTGTTTACAGTAATATTAATTCCAAAATTAAACTTTCATAATTCAAATGAATTATGTAATTTTAAAGACATTTTAAATTCACTTCTATTATTATATTTACTTTGTTCTGTTACTATCCTTTGTTGAAAATCATATGTTCATATCCTCAACAGAAACAGTGCACTATTGGTTGCTAGCTGGGGATTAATGGCTACACACATTTGTCTCTTGTCTTTGGCTCATCGGATGTGTTCACCTAACTTCTGACCTTTGCAGGAATAGTCTAGTCAAAATTAAACTCTCATGATTCATATAGAGCAGGCAATTTTAGTCAACTTTCTAATTTACTCCTATTATCAATTTTTCTTTGTTCTCTTGATATCTTTGTTTGAAAATAAGCTTAGGAGCCGGACCATTTTTCATTCAGCACCTGGGTAGCACTTGCTGATTGGTGGCTACATTTAGACACCAATCAGAAAGAGCTTAGCGCTCTACAAATACCTGATAATAATAATAATAAGAGCTAGCCAAGTTCTGAACCAAAAATGAGCCGACTCCTAAGTTTTCATTCCTGCCTTTTCAAATAAAGTTACCAAGAGAACAAATAAAATTTGATAATAGGAGTAAATTAGAAAGTTGCTTAAAATTGCCTGCTCTATCTGAACCATGAGAATTTAATTTTGACTAGACTATTCCTTTAAACACATAGGGCTCCATGTACTAAGAGGCGGGCGGACAGCTTCTCAACTTGCAAAGCTGTCCGCCCGCCTTCGCTACATACAGGCAGCGAATTTGTTCATCCACTGGCCCGTATGTATCATTACACACTCATCGCAGTGTGTAGTGCCCACCCCTTCATTCGCATGACTGAGTGAGCTCTCTGCGATTTTCCCTCACCACCTCAGAGGTGGCTTAGGCTGTAAGAAGCTCTGCTTCTTACATTGCAGGAAGCAGGCTTGCATATGCGAACCTGCCCGCAAGGGCTCCGGAGCAGCTCACACTGCTTTATACATGGAGCCCATAGTTATATGCAAGCAATAGTGCAATAAAAAAAATGCACTAACATAACACTGACTTCTGTGATCACAATCCAACTAAGTTATCAACTAAACATTGACAACATAATGGGCACAAAATTGCATCAACAGCCAAAGGCACTAGCTAAATGCTCATCACCTACAGATCAACCAATAACAAGCATCGGTTAAATGATAACAATATCAGCCACTGATTTTACGCATGCCCTGACCCAAAAAACAAGATGGCGCTGCCCATGCCAAGAACAGGTATGGCCCTTTTAAATGGTGATTAAATCATAACAAATAACAAACAATACTGAATATGTCACCACCATTAATTAAATGTAAAAAAAAATATCTACAGTACACCCACAATCAATACCAATGTGTACCTATCAATAAGTGACATTTAACATTTTTTTATTAAAAAGGAACACTACGGGGGGCGGAGCCTGGCCACTCTAGCTGATGGCTGCACATTAAACGTGCTCCGAATCCTTAAATCTTACCTAGCAGATTAAAACCACTGACAGAAATCCAGAACAAAACTTTTTATTCTAAAGTGTAACGGAATAGTTCCAGTAGCAGATGGATAAACTAAAAGCGTTGTAGAAGCATTGCCGAGGTACATCATTGAGCTGCGTAGGCAAACGCAAGGGGGAGAACACAGGGACCTGAAAGACCAGCCTAGCTGGAGCCACCTCAATAAAAGACATCGCATTAGGAGATATTTGCCCGGATTCACCGGGCTGCGAGTCCTCTCTACAGCACTGCGGCATGCAGAAAACAGAGCAATCAGAGGTACTGTGGCTCCGGGCGAACAGTGAGAGAACCTTGGGGAATTCCTGAACAGACCACGCAGTGAGAAAGTGACTTGCCGTCAGCAGAGTCCTCACATATAACAACGTAAGAGACTCCACATGCTGCTCCAGCACCAGACGATAGTCAAGACACGTCACAGTTTAAGAAGATCCGGTGAGTGAAGGGCATTACAGCGGGTTTGCCTTAACGGGCGAAAGAAATCTGAAAGCAACTTGTTAAGATACCAGCTGCTAACAGCTGCTTTGGTGAACTTAGCCATTGTGGCGATATCAGACTGATAGGTCCCGTAGTGAGATTGGCACATAACATAGCATAGGACTTCTACTGAACTTAGGCCTCATATAGGGCCCTCGTGATGGTAGCACCCACCATCTTGGTTAGCTAGCGCTATAACTTTACACAGTGCATCCCCTCAGCTACAACTCCCAGAGGGTGGAATTGTTACAGCACTGAACTTGACAGAAAGCAGAACTCAGGGACACCCCTATTCCATACCCAGTGGGTGTGAGTATAAACACCTAATCTCTGCTGGCATCATTTGGGAGAGGTACCTCAGTTATCTAGAAGGGGCATAATATAAAGACTGGGGGCCAAAGCCTTCTGTTCCTAAGACCAACTCAACGCTCAAGCCCACAGTCATGTCAGCAAGAAGAGTCACAAAACAAATTAAAAGCTCTCAGTCTTCCAATATAGAGAATTATCTGATTGCCTCTGATGCTGCATAAAACTCCAGTAGGGGTATGGTAGATAACGCAAGACAGTAGATGGCTGCTCCGGTCCTTGAAGTGGACCCCCCACAGCACGCCTATGTCACCAAGGATGGCATTAAGCATCTATCTTCTAAAACTGACATAAAGGAGGCCATGATTGACGTGAAGCATATGTTCAGTGAACTAAAGAAAGATATTGTGGTGATAGATCAGAGGGTCACACTTGTTGAGGAAACTCAGGAGGCCTTGCGGTCAGATTTACAGCACCAAGCTAGCTGTGTGCAGTCGCAGGAAGTGATATTACAAGGTCTGACAGACCGCATAGAAGACCTAGAAAACCAGAGCAGACGAAATAACCTCCGGCTCCAAGGCATTCCTGAAGCAGTAAGTCCTTCTGAAATCAGCAGTTATGTCCAAGAGCTGTTTAAGTATATTAAAAATACCCTGGCAGCAGCAGATCTCCAGATCGAAAGAGCACATATGGCCTTGAGGTCCAAACCGCCCGCAAGGGCCCCGCCAAGAGACATAATTGTAAAGCTTCTATCCTACAAGGACAAAGAAGATATCCTCAGGCACTCAAGGCAATGACATCCATTGATTTATGAGGGATCTGATGTACAGGTCTTTGCCCGGCAACCATAAAAAAGAGAAGGGACCTTCGCTATGTCACATCAACGCTCAAGGAGCAAAAAATCCAATATAGATGGGGGTTCCCCACCTGTATTATAGCCTCCAAAGATGGAACATCAGCCATATACAGGACCGTAGCAGACCTACCAACCTTTAATCAAGCACTGGGCCTGCATATTAGGCCCCTAAACACTGCAGCAAGACTTGTTCCTGAGGAAGCGGGACCAGGTTGCAACGAAGAAGAAAATATCCCCGTCTGAGTAGTAACTTATCACAAGGCCTAGCAGACCTTATCTATCGACCCATGTAGGGTATGGCTGGAACTAACTTTCTGCCTTTTGTTGAACGGTTGACTGTAGCCCCTAGAAGGAGCACCCACAGCTAAGTTTTTGATTTATAGTGCAGTTAATGTTTTATGCAATAAAATGTTTTTCTTTAGATCTCTCTGACAAATTATGTTTGATGTTACGGTTGTATCACGTATCTGATTAATCTTGCCTTGAGTTACTGTTCAACAGCTTAATATTGCTGTATCTCAGCATGCCTACATTCATTCTTACTAGGACACATTTTACTGGGTGGGATTACTATAACACTCTCTGGAAGACCCAGGTAGATTAGCCCTGGCATAATGCGGAGCCTCTGACAAAGGTGGCAACACCTAGCCCCAACCGTCATGGAAAGCACATGACAACCAGACACCAGGTTTAATACACAGGGGACTAGACATATAGGGGGAGAATAGTGTCAATGCACTAATCATATAGATAGCTTGATGGGTATTAGAATACCAATGGAAGACTGGCCCCCTACTAACACTCCACACACTAGCATACCAACTCTTATGTGACACGCTTAGTGGCCCTACTGGAACTCCCCCAATAGTAGACATATTGGTGGTGGGATTGCTATCATAGATATTAGAGGGCCTTACTCATGGCCTAGCAGGGCTGTGGAGAGAGTTGGCTCCCAATTATAAAGGATGACCTATTGGATGCAATACCTGACAGGGCAGCCGACAGTTAAACTCCTGGTTTATGGCACAGTCTGAGTTTTATTCAGAGACATAATTGCTTCTAAATCTCACCATGTGCAAAAAGATTGATGTATTTGATGTGTTTTGTATCTGCTTTATTCCTCCTTGTAATAATGTTCATCATGTTTAATGTTCTTGTTGTTCCTTTGCATGACTGCTTCTGCTCCCTGTGGGGTCCATTTCCCTGGGCGGGAGGGTTGTGGCATCTTCTGATTGGCACGAACAGGTTAACCCTGGCTTAAGGCTAAACCCCTCACCAGACTCAGGACATCTACCCCAGCTTACCCCCACCCTCACATATCAGCTCTTAATGTCTATCTAAATACCCCCTCACCCCATCTCCTCTCTGCTCCTCTTATACTAATATATCTCTTCCCTCCTCCCTTCCCATCTTCACTTGTCCTTAGTCCTTTTTGCCCACCCCCTTTTTTTTTCTCACTAAAATGGCAGACTCACATACACAAGCGAGGCATCTCCCCATAGAATTAATAACTATCAATGTCAAGGGTTTTAATAGCCCCAGAAAAAGGTCCATGGTCACCAGTGATTTACACAGAATGGGTGGTGACATTGTTTACATACAGGAGACTCACTTTCCCATGTCCAGGGAGCCCAGATGGTACAGTCGCCAATACCCAGAAGCCCACTTCACTTCAGGTCCCTCAAAAAAGAACGGGGTAGCCATACTATTTCGCAACAGGGTGCCTTTCTGGCTTGAACAGACTCGTAAGGACCCTGATGGCAGATATTTTATACTGGTCGGCACACTCTATGGTAGACCGATTACGTTGGCAAACCTATATCTCCCGGGCACCTCCCAGGATTCGTTTCTTAGAAAGGTTTCGCAGACAGTATTGGAGGTGCAGAAGGGAATTCTGATCTTGGGGGGGAATTCAACGAATCCCTGGACCCCAGCCTTGACACCTCAGATGGTATTTCCAGCACTCCTCATAAGGTCCTTAAGCGTCTCACCAGGTCCCTCAGAGATCTCATTCTTCACAATGTATGGCGTACGCTGCACCCTACAACTAAAAATTTTACATTCTATTCCTACCCACATAGGAAATATAGAAGAACTGACTATTTTTTTACAGATCCTGTGGGCTTATCAATCATAACAGGTTGCAATATACGATCAATAACATGGTCAGATCATGCGCCAGTGTGCTGCTCAATCCGGTGGCCCAATATCCCAGTGACTCCTTTTGTGTGGAGACTAGAGGACTCCTTTTTGGTTAACTCTCTCCTGGTACAGAAGCTGCAGAAAGACCTTGAGGAGTATTTTCGCCTCAATGCTGATGACTCCATGAGTAATACCACAATATGGGAGGTGCACAAGAGTGTGATCAGGGGTGTCCTGATTAAACATAAATCTATCATGAATAGGAAGAAAAGAGAACAGTACTCCGCGCTTCTTGAGCGGGTTTCACAGGTAGAGTCGGCGCACAAGGAGCAACCTAGAGATGAGGTATTGCAAAATGACTTGGCACAAGCTAGGTCTGCACTCTTACAACATCTATGGGAGGAAAACCAAAAAAAGGCACTAATCCTAAGACGGGTAAGCTCCTAGTGCTGGCAATAACATGAAAACGGTTAAATGCATATGTATTTGAGATCATTGATCGGGATGGAACCAAGCACACAGATGGCCCTTCCATTGCCAATGTCTTCGGGAGCTTTCATGAAACCCTCTATAACTTGCATCCCCCTGTGGATGGGCAGGATGAGCTTCCCCATGTGCCTCCTACTGAGCAATCTATTACAGATAACATATCTGATGTGAATCTGCCGAAGCTCACAAAGGAGGAAATGGAACAGCTAGAAGCTCCCCTCACGGCGGAGGAGATATTGCCGGCCATCAAGGAGCTCCCAGCGGGCAAAAGTCTGGGCCCTGATGGGTTTGGGGCTAGATACTACAAAACATTTTCGAATACTCTGTTGCCACACTTGCTGCAAACCTTTAATCAGCTATCTGAGTCGCCGACTCTGCCAAACATGATGTTGGAGGCATTTATCAAGGTAATACCCAAGCCGGATAAGCCTGAGAATCAGCCAGGTAGTTACAGGCCAATATCATTGCTTAATTCTGATGTCAAAATTTTGGCTAAGGTCTTGGCCACCCGACTAAATAGATATATGCCCCGACTTGTCTCCACGGATCAAGTGGGGTTTATCCCCTCCCGCGAGGCACGGGATAATACTCTTAAAGTCATACAACTTATCACACATGCACACGTCAGCTCCTTGTCGCACTCGTGTCAACAGATGTGGAGAAGGTGTTTGACCGGGTCAATTGGCTGTTCATGAGTCTCACACTGCAAAAGATGGGACTCGGTCGGCGTCTTATCAACAGAATATTCTCTTTATACTCTTCACCAAATGCGAGGGTTCGAGTAAATGGCATGTTTTGTAAAACATTCCAGATTGCAAACGGCCAGAGGTAGGGATGTCCACTCTCACCCCTCATATTTGTGCTCACAATGGAAGTCCTGGCTTGCAAAATTCGTTCCAACATTAACATTAAAGGCGTAAGGATAGGGAACAGAGAACACAAGTTAGCAATGTATGCTGACAATGTTTTGTTTACTCTGACTGACACTATTCCATCTCTACAGGCATGTTTGGCAGAAATCGAGGCATAGCAGGGTGTCCATTTTCCTTTTAAATCCTACCAAGTCAGAGATACTGAACATTACAGAATCAGCTAACACTATTGATGTCCTGCGGTCACAGTGTTCACTTAAGATTGCACAGGGCCAATTAAAATATCTAGGTATTACCCTGGCCCCCTCTGTCACAGAATTAGTCAACTTAAACTACAAACGTATTAGAGATGAGGTAATGAGGGATTTAGCAAACTGGAAGAATAAAACTATATCTTGGCTAGGGCGCATACATGTAGTAAAAATGAACATTCTACCCAGAGTGTTATACATAATGCAGACTATCCCCTTACATCAGCATCCCACTTTATCTGCCGAATACAGTCTGCAATTGAATCCTACATCTGGAATGGTCTGAGACCGAGAATTTGTAAAAGAACCATCTATCTTCCCAGTAGTAGAGTGGGCCTGGGAGTCCCCCTGCTAGACATATACCGCAGAGCCATTGGCCTGCAGAGATTAGTAGAATTATGTCATTGCTAGACTGATAAGGCATGGATAGGAATGGATAACGAAATCCTACAGAGGGGAAATGTGGGCTCGCTCCCCTGAGTATCTCCAGTGAACCGACCCAGACAGTTAGAGCTTTATCTCCTGCTTAGGGATGTCTTTCGAGACTGGGACAAAGTGGTCTACCTGGAGAGCTGCATCTCAACTGCTCACTTGCCTAACACTCCAGTGTGTGAGAACCCAGATGTGGGCATAGCAATCAGAGCGCACATTCCAGACTCCTCCTATCCCCTATCCGAAGCAATCATAGCAAACACCCTTCACCAGGGGAAAATGCGGACCCAGGATGAATTGGCTGAGTGGGATGCCTGGCTGTTCTCCTCCTGGTTCAGAGTGACTCAGTTCCACCATTTCTTTCATACGCACAAGGCGAAGGACTCCTTAACAAGACAAAAGACTTTCTTTGAGGCTCTATGCACCTCCGGGTACACCCCAAGTCATTTGATCTCTACCATATACAGGTTGCTGATTGTAAAGGATGAAACTGTACTTCCAACATACACTGAGCCATGGAACAGAGACCTGGGATTGGAGATTGACACCAAAACCTGGATTAAAATATTTGACAAAGCCAAAAAAGCATCAGTCTCATTGAGGCTTCAGGAGATGCATTATAAATTTCTGAGTCACTGGTATCTGACTCCGCAAAGATTGAAAAGAATCTACCCAAACACCAGCGGGGACTGCTGGAGGGGATGTGGGGAAGAGGGAACCCTCTTACACATCTGGTGGGCATGCCCCCAATTGCGCCCATTTTGGGATAACGTATTCAGGGAGATCAGTAGACTCCTGAATATCATTATACTCCCTAACCCGCACTATTTAATATATCATAACCTCCCCAAAATCAATAAGGAGGTCAAGCAATGCCTATTCCTCCTAATGTTGAACAGTGCCAGGTGTCTCATACCCAAACACTGGAAGACTCAACAAGTCCTGAGTTTGGAGGAGTGGAGGGCTCGAATGGGGGACCTGCTTGGGCTGGAGAGATACCATTACCTTCGGAACGGCAAATTGGTTACGCACGAATACATGCAATTGATATGGGAGGGTTGAGGCCTTTAGACGCTGTCTGGGAGCTTATGGACCTGAAACGCCTAGTCGGTGATCTTCCTGAGTGTGCGAACTTAGAAACAATCCAACCCCCCCCTTTTTTTTTCTATCCCCTCCTCCCCCATATACTTCCCCCCTCCCCTTCTTCTTCCTCACTTCCCTTAGCCTTATTTTTGACTTTTTTCTGTTGACACTCGAATCGAGCCTCCAAGGTACCCTGTTGAGTGAGTAAATAATAGGGACGCAAGAAAATATTTCTAAACTATGTTGTTATGCCAGGCTTGATTGGGTGCCTACTCCATACTGCATCCAAGTACTATACTATTGTTCGTACAGTAGTATGGACACAGTTGCAAGCTTCATGATAATCGTGTGAACTCATCAAAAGACTTCTAGAAGTAATGTGAGGTAAAGATTAGAACAGTACAAATACAAAGTTGTGTAAACATGATTTATTCATTTTGAAGTAATGAGCACTGTGGTTTATTGATCATTTATTATGTACAGCTGTCTAATTCTGTTTAATAAAGCTTGTTGGGAAAAAAAAAAAGGAACTCTACGTAGTAAACCCCTTTGTCCCACAATAAAAGGAGACACTGATAGCAGCCATGCAAGGAGTAGAAAACATGCAGAGGATGTTTGTAACACTATATTATTTGTGTATTGATACAATTTTCATGATCAACAGCCATTATCGGTCATTAATGGTTTTGTTGTATGGAAATGGAGATTGAATATTGTGGGAGTTATCCTGCTCAGCTGTTCTTTATTCAGTAAGATTGTGATTGTTTTAATAAATAAAATACATCAGTAATAGCTGATCTTGTGTTTTTCAATATCAAATAAGAATTTAGGAAAGGCTGAAATCGAGTCTTATCTGTTTATTCTCTTTACAGGGGTTAAAGGGATATGAAACCCAAATTTTTTCTTTCATGATTCAGATAGAGCATGCGACTTTCCAACGTATTTCTATTATCTAATTTTTTTCATGCTCTTTGTATCCTTTGTTGAAAAGTATACCTAGGTAAGCTCAGAAGCTTCTGATTGGTGGCTGCACATATATGCATCTTTTCTTTGGCTTTCAGCTAGCTCTCAGTAGTGCATTGCTACTCCTTCAACAAAGGATACCAAGACAAGCAGATTAGATAATAGAAGTAAATTGGAAGGTAGTTTAAAATTGTATGTTCTATCCAAATAATGAAAGAAAAATGTTGGGTTTCATATCCCTTTAAACACATATATAGTGAACTAGACAAGATGCCGGGCAGACAGGGGCGGAGATATCTACCCTTGTCCATTTGGCTGTTGTTAAAGAGACACTTAACCCAAAATGTTTCTGTCATGATTCAGGTAAAGAATAAAATTTTAAACAGCATTCCAATTTACTTATATACTATTATCTAATTTACTTCATTCTTTAGATATCCTTTGCAGAAGAAACAGCAATGCACATGGGTGAGCCAATCACATGAGGCATCTATGTGCAGCCACCAATCTGCAGCTACCAATCAAGAGAATGAAGCAAAATCCATAATAGAAGTAAATTAGAAAGCTGTTTAAAATTGCACGCTCTTTCTAAATCATGAAAGAAAAATTTGGGGTTTCATGTCCCTTTAAATAGAGCCCATAGATTTTAACCTCAATTCCCTTGAAAAATGTTTCCTTACGAAACGTAAATATGGTCATTTGCACACAATTAACTTCACATACCAATATTTATGTTAAAAGAAAGAAAAAGCATTTATCTCTTTTGGTTTTTAGGTTAAGTTGTAACTGAATAAAATACACTTAACTTTGGTGTCAATAGTGTGCTTGATTGCCAAACTTTTTCTATTTTGTGTTCCTAGCCCTCTCCCCCCCCTGCTCTTTCTCTCAAAATTAAACTTTCATAATTCAGAAAGGGCAAACAAACAGCTTTCCAGATTACTTCTATCACCTAATTCACTTTGTTCTCTTGGTATCCTTTATTGAAAATCATATCTAGGTAGGCTCAGAAGCAGCAATGCAGTACTGGGAGCAATTCATTTAAAGGGACGGTAAAATCAAATTTAAACTTTCATGATTCAGATAGAGAACATAATTTTAAACAAATTTCCAATTCAATTGTATTATATATATATATATATATATATATATATTTGCTTTGTTCTTTTGGTATCCTTTGTTGAAAAGCATACATAGGTAGACTCAGGATTAGCAATGCAGTATTGGGAGCCAGCTAGTGATTGGTGGCTGTACATACATGCCCCTTGTCACTGCCCCTTGTCACTGTGTTCAGCTAGGTCCATTTAGTGTATTCATGATCTTTCAATAAAGGATATCAAGACAACAAAGAAAATTAGATAATAGAAGTAAATTGGAATTTTTTTTTTATTTTATTGGGTTTATGTCCCTTTAACTATAAGATTGTTATCATGGTCCATGTTTTTGTTTATGTGTAGAATTGAGTTTAGTTTTTTAATATGTATTAATATGGCTGTTAAATAACAAAATATCTTGAATATATCTGAATTTATTTTGGGTGCTTAAAATAAGCAAGTGAAGTCATAAGATAAGAGTCTAAATAAATTTAAGGTTGATTATGTTTTCTTCTGATCTTATAAGTATGCAAAAATCTTATATGTAATAGCAGTTAAATACTATCTGGATTTTATGTAACATTGTGTACACAACTTTGAAATCCCTTAATCTTTTTGTTTTCATTCTGACCTGACAGAAAATAAATCCTTTAATATGTCAATACAAAGTTTACAGATTATATAACCATTTTTTTTTCCATTTAGTTAAATTGAATTGAGCAAAAAAATCATAGAAAAAAATCTTTATTACAAAGAAAAATCTGTAACAAGCAAATTATAAGGTCACAGTTGCCTAAAAATAATCATCTACAAGTAGGTTATCAGAAACAGACAAATCATTTGACACAGAAAAAATATTCTTATGTTTCCTCCAAGATTAGTCCATGGGCCATTCAGTTCAGCTGAATTTTGAAAACATTGTTAATCTGCTAAGGAAATTTGTTAACTCCATGTTTCCTAAGAGTAATATTTTCATGGCAGCAGAGGAACAACTGGACAGCAATGTGAACGTAAGTTAAGAGCTTATGCTACTGTTGCAAGCCAGCAGTAGTACAGAGAGAACAACTGTTATATTTGTAAAATTGTACATTTTAAGCTTTTCCCACCTCCATAAAATACTTTTCTGCATTTCCTACATAATAGCCAAATTTTGAAGCAATTGAAAGTAATGCAGAATAGTGGTAAAAAGATGACTAGAAAATATCACCTGAACATCTCTATGTAAAAAAGGAATATGTTTTACTTCAAAATTTTCTCAATAGCCACATCTCATTGTAAAGGGATTTTATGCCAATCAGAATACTAGTCCCAGGACTTGCTTGGGAGTGTGCATCTGTCATGTTAATTCCCTATGCAGCTCAAGGAATTTTACTATGAAATCTATTGGGCTTTCAGTGAAATCTCATGAGATCACAGTAAAGCAATGTGTGACAGCTGCACTGATGAAGCAGATTGGTAGTTGCTTTTTTTCAACATGCTGACAGTTGCTGTAGGATAGCTATTCACAGAGCACTTACTATTGAGAGCTGAAGACATTTTGAGGTAAAATATCTTCCTTTTTCACATAGAAATGATTTAGCATATGGGTATTATTTCCTTTTAAGAATAATGTTTTTTTTTTTATTAATCTACTACATTTTTGTGCCATGTGCAGTCATTCTCTCATTTATTTGTTAAAGGGCCACTAATAAAAAGAATACACAAAGCACCAGATGATGAGTGGAGTGCTATCAAATTTGAGTACTTCTTTGCTGAAAGGATAGTTGAAGGAAATTAGCAACACACTTACTGACAGAAGTAACAAAACAATTAAGACAAATAACCCAGTGATATCTAAGATATTCATAAGGTTATTCTTAAATTAAATGCACCTACAATTTAGATATGCATTTGGGCTGATTAAATTGATCTTCAGGTTCTATGGAATGCTAAGAGCAAAACTGCTAAAGTTTTCCCATTTTTTCCTTCATTAAATATGATTTGTGATAGTAATGGCTACTTAACTTGACACAAAAATAAATTTATTGATATTCCTTTTCAATGTTGTAAGAAAAAGTTTAAATATGGATAAAGATCAAATATGCTTAAGGACCTATTTAAAAGAAACATTCTAGCCACACATTAGTACAAGGTTAAGGGCTTCACAAAATATCAGGGTTTTAACAGAATATGCGAGCTCTAATTATTATTAGTCCATCCAATGTCAGCTATTTGTTATGCTATGTGAGCTCAGAAAATAAAATTGAAACTTAAAGGGACACT
>CAJPDP010167949.1:0-13012 GCA_905336975.1 Bombina variegata variegata | reverse complement strand
TTGCGATGTGGGGGTATGGTGGATTTGGTGGTTAATACATTTATTAGGTAGATTTGCGATGTGGGTGAATGGCGGATTAGGGGTTAATACATTTATTAGGTAAATTGCGATGTGGGTGAAAGGCGGATTAGGGGTTAATACTTTTATTATTAGTTGCGATGTGGGGGGATTGCGGATATACGGTTTTTACGTGTCGGGTTTATTTTTTGGAGGCGTGTTAGACTTTTACGGGATATTTAACATTTTTTTTTTCTTATGCCAAGGCAGTTTCTAAAGTGCCGTAAGTCACTGGCGACTCCAGGAAATATGTAGTTACGCACATTTCTGGACATCACTAGTTTATCTGATTTACGGCACTTTATAAACTGCCGGCGGGGTTTATGTGATTGCCCGATGTGCGAGGTGATATTAAGGGCGGCGCGGGTTTCAGCAGTTGCGCTGAAGCCTGCGCCGCATATGTAATCTTGCCCCTTATGTGTACTTCACAGGCGCTCCAGATATCATATAGATACTATGCACCAAACAATATAAATAGATATATACAAAGTATCAAGATAGATACATATAATGCTGAATTAATGTAGCTGTATCGAAAGTTCATTCAGGTGCAGACATAGGAAAAAACGTCCAGTTCTTATTAATGAAGCTGTTAGTGCTAAAGCACGCTCAAAAGCAAATATAGATGTTATTATGGCTGCATAGGACAGCTGGGCACTTAGTGTACATCATGCTCCAGAGTCCTTAACCCTTTCGTGCCAGGATTAACTTGTCTACATCGGAACAACTGTTCCGATGTAAAAAAATTGAAATCTCGCGATCATGCACATGATCACGAGATTTCAATGATGGGATTGCATCGGGGGGGGCGTCACTATGATGCTAGGCACACCCTCCAGACCGCGATCCCATCAGGGAAGTGCCAGTGGCTTCAGGAAAGTCAAGTGGTTAGGACGTTGTATTCCGTCCTTTGGCACTAAAGCCCAGCAAAATTCGGACGGAATACAATGTCCTAACGGCGCTAAAAGGTTAAAAAATCATAGCTCAACAAAACCTTTTTGCAGTTTTTTCTTATGAAAGCTGCTGTTTGAATGTGTGCTTGTTAAAATAATGTGAATGTGTGTGTGTTTTCTCTGGATATGTTTGTAATATTAAGAGTTTTATTCACTTCCGCATTGCAAAGAGCATATAGCAGGACATCTAATGGCCTTAACGGCACCAGTTTATGGGCGCAGGTTAAATAAGCAGCCATTACAAGTGGTTAATGTGACTGCAAACTTGCATTTTCACTTAGTGCTAAGCGCAATTAACCAGAGGTCAGTGCCCACTCTTGCACAACCCCATGCACATCAAATAAATATAGTTCCTAAAACTTTGAAGTTGGGTAACACAATGTGACCATCCAATGAAGTTTGAATTGTACTTTATTTATTTTTTTCTTTCTTTAGACATTGACACTTTCCCTGAGCTCCTCCAGAGGGAGCTGATCCCGACAAAGGTTATTTTGCAGGGAAGCTCTTGTAATACTCTATGATTATTTCTGCCTAATTACATTAACCGCCTCCAGCTGAATCTCATCCCATTGCAATCTCTTAGCCAATCACAAGAGACCACTTATTATAAAATCCCCTGAATCTGTATTATCTGGTCTTTTGGATGGTGTTTGTTCATGGAGGTGTGTGCTTTGTGGCTTTCTTTAAAGAATATAGAGTTGATATAACAATATTGAATTCACTTTTGGCTCTAAATCAGCAATGCTTGACTTGCATGTTGGGGCGACCTGATATAATCTTCAGGTATTTTTATTAATGCTTCTTTTGCTATGGTTTAATTACCTGCTGGTTATTTACAAAAAATAGATGTTGGTCACTTGTATAATATACACATGACAAAGTAAAGGAACATGAAATCCCAACAAAATATTTCATGATTCAGATAAAAAATTTAAACTATTCAGTTTTCTTGTATTTAATTTGCTTTGTTCTTGATATAATTGGCTAAAAAGTTACCGAAGTAGGCTCAGGATCTGGGAGCTAGCTGCTGATTGGTTGCTGCATATGTCATTGTCTTAGCTTGATGTTGAACTGGTTCCCAGTGGTGCCTGTGGCCATATTCAGCTGCCATTTTGTAAACAAATGTTTCATCTGAATATTGTCCCATGCCTAGTGTAGTGCAGTAATGCTTATGGTCATAGGCAACATGTTTAAATTGTAATTAGATGTTCTGATGTCTGATTTCTTATTTTAATTGACAGAACATCCAACTGTATCCAGGAAATATTATAGCACTGTTCTTTTCTGAGCCTGAAATTGTTCTTACAGGAAAAGATGCCTTTAAAACTGAACAGCTGTAGTTATTCTTCCTCCTTTTACTGGTTATAACTATTGTGAGCCTTTTTTCAGCTTAATTTAAAGGGCTACTGAACCAAATTTTTTTTTTCATGATTCAGAGCATGCGGTTTTAAGCAACTTTCTATTTTACTCATTTTTTCTTTGTTCTCTTGGTATCTTTATTTGAAAAGACGGCACTGTAAGCTTATAATACAGGACCATTTTTGGTTCAGAAACAGGGTAGTGCTTGCTGATTAGTGGGTACATTTAGTTTCCAATCAGCAAGCTGTACCCTGGGGCTGAACCAAAGATGGGCCAGCTCATAAGCTTACGTTCCTGCTTTTTCAAATAAAGATACCAAGAGAACAAAGAAAAATTGATAACAGGAGTGAATTAGAAAGTTGCTTAAAATTGCTGCTCTATCTGAATCATGAAAGAAAAACTAGTTAAATATCCCTTTAACTTTTGAAATGGTGGGTGTTATATATACTGTGTAATCAGAAGTAAAAAATGAAGTTGACTTAATAGCCGGTTACATTCTAGAGTGATTAGTTGTGTAGTAACTGTTTTTATATCTGGATGTCCTGAAAGACGAGAAAAAAGAGGCGCCCTCTTTTTTTCTCGTCTTTCAGGACATCCAGATATTTCGCATACACTTTGGCGAGAGCTGCCTGTTACGAGGTTGACGTACCTTCTTGCTACTGGACATTAGTGAGAGTCCTCGGTATAGGATTTTCCACAAGTGTTGGAATATCTGGAGATATTGCATATATCTTGTTATTACCATTGTATGTGTGTGTGACCTTAACCTTATTATACGATTTATAAAGGTTTATATCACTTTTTATATATAGTTTGTCATATTGGATTGGCGCACCTCTGATTTTTGGGACATACAGGAGCTGTACTGTGTTGATCCCATACCTTTTCTTTTACACTACAGTAACTGTTTTTAGTTGGATAGTAACTTCTGCAGAAATTGCTTTCAAAAGTAATTTTCAATGACTGAAAACAGATTTTTTTTTTGTATTGCTTAAAGGAATATGAAACCCCAAAAAATCTTGAGCATACCATTTTATAAGTTTCCAATTTACCTCTAATAGCAAATTTGTTTGGTTGCCATATTTTGTTGAAGAGATACCTAGGTAGGCATCTGGAGGACTACATGTCAGGAAATAGTGCTGTCATCTAGTGCTCTTGCAAATGGATAACATTCTTGCAAAACTGCTGCCATTTAATGCTCCAAAACTGGGCTGGCTCCTAAGCGTACGTCTGCTTTTCAACTAAAGATGGCAAGAGAACAAATCAAAACTGATAGAAGTATATTAGAGGTTTAAAATCAAATGCTCTATATAAATAAGAGAAAAAAAATTTGTTTTTCTTATTCCTTTAAATATGGTTAAATGCTTTATTTTGTATAGACATTTTGCACAGTAGTATCAATAATAAACTTGCATGATTCAGCTAGTGCGTGTAATTTTAGGGCACTTTTAAATTTACGAATGTGAGGGGACAAAACCAATTGCACCACCCCAGGAATAAGTCAAATATGATAAATAATTTTTCCATCTTAAGTATGATTGAACATAAATTAATTGTGCTGATAGGTGCTGTGTATTTACATAGAATATTGGAAAGAATTACAATTGATGGAGAGCCCACCAATTTGCAACAGAATACACTTATAGCAATATAAATTCCTGTTACTTTCTCAATGTTGTGTAATTAAGTAGTGTTTGGTGTAGCTTTCTTTCACAGACTTTAATTTAAACATAATTTTTTATATTTAAAAATGGGCGAATTAAAAACACCCCGAACTGTCACCACTAATGTACTGCTATGAATCAATATAAATATCGTAATTAGAATGCTTAGTATCTAGATACATCACACTATATAAATTGAAACCATATATTGGTATAAAATAGTGCTGATATAATATAATCTACAGCTGATGTCCATAGACAACCGGAGAATTAAGTCTCATGCTGCACTATTGCGCTTCTATGATTTTGTCTGCTGCGAAGTACTGAGCGCTAAAGGATTGGTGAGCATTCTCTAATCCAGTTTTGGTTTAATAATACTGGATCTAATCGATATAATAACCACCTTATATTGTGGAATAGAATCGCTGCCTTATATTCTGATATAAGCGTTAACACATATACATTCACAAATTATCTCGTGTGAGCAGACTATGAAATAAATTATAATACTGCCAAGCAAATATGCGCGTTGGCCAGCATTAATCAAATATTGTAGTTATACGTCACTTAATGATACCATATCTTGGCATTGGAATGCTAGTAATGTGTGTTAAAATCCTTACTGCAGATAGATGTAATAAAGTCGTTAATTATGCGTTTGGATTGGCCGTTGTGGCAGCAAGATTTTAGTGATACATTTGTTATACAAAGTTAACCGCCAGCAACTATATTGCAACATATTGTATAGTGGCTAATAAATAGGTAACATGTATATCAGATCGAGGACTACAGTTAGTGTCCGTGAATATAAGAATTATTTCGTTTCCAGCTATAATGCTTGACTTCTGTGAACTTTGTTGCTATGAAGTATTGAACATTACATACTATGTACCGAATTTAGAGTGCTATAAGTGTATTCTGTTGCAAATTGGTGGGTTCTCTCCATTAATTGTAATTCTTTCCAATATTCTATGTAAATACACAGCAAATCTGCTCTATTGAAGTCTATGGGGAGAGTGCGATCTTGCGATTGCAACATCTCCAGTATAGGGCTTAATGTGTGTCGGGTAGCACTCGCACTCAAGCATTACTTTCAACCTGTAACATGAGTGCTACCTGACGCAGAAGTTAAATTACTTCTAGCGCAGATAGAGCGCTAGCGGGAGCCCAAACTTGCGCTCCACAAGTGGAATGTAATTTGTAGCACACAGTGCCTTATGTGCTCAGAACACACCAAGAACTGTGCACAATCTCTTATTACAAGTGGATAACAAAACACATGCAAATTATATGGAAATAAAATATTTCATTTATATTTATTGTTATTACATGTAAAATAGAGGTTTAGTATAAAAAAAGTTTTAAAATGGATTTTAAGGGATATGGTATATATCAAGGTGCTGGACTGGGAAGGGCTCAGAGGTGTATATGTGTACATATATGTGTGTGTATAAATGTGTATGTGTGTATACTAGAATTGCCAGGAGTCCAGTATTCAGCTGGACAATCCAGTATTTTAGCAGGCTGTCCAGTAAGATCACAAAAACAAGACATCCGCGGAATCTTCTTAAAATCCAACTTTATTTTTCACAACGATAAAATGCAGGAGAATGGCAGCAACATGCACACAGTAAAGTGGTGTGGCACTGATGGCTTACGCGTTTCAGCAGTGAGCCGTAGTCATAGCCTGTAGTGCCTAGTGTCACACCGGTTTAAATAATCACACATATTATCCCATTGGACAATTAAAACCTAAAAACAACACCCTCTTCTCTAAGTGCAAGTTAACCCATACATCACCGTAAATGTATCACCATCTATATGCTACAATACTATATACCTAAATAGAGCAAATGAGGACATAGGATTAATAAATCACCCACAATACATTACACTTTCAATCATAATATGGAGATAATGAATGGCATAAAGAGTACTCATCACCCAAAATAGAAATGCTCAGCTGAAAAACAAAACAAAACACATAAATGTAATAGTGCAAGCAAATGTTAAATACTATAATGTAATAAAAAAAATCACCATATTCTGGAATGGGTCACAGATTGAAAGAACATAGACTATAGTAATGCAGGAATTATTGGAGAAACATATGTAAGACCACCCCAACATAGGAGACACCTACTATATATGATACTCTATGTTGAATAGGAGGATTATTGTTCAAAGGGACAAAAATAAACAATTTAGACTGCTATATGGCTCATATCATATGCTAAGAAATTACTTTTACCAAAAATTCATTATATCATATTTGGAATTGAGACCATTGGGAATCCTAGTTCCCAAAGTGAAGATCCAAAATGCTTCTCTCAATTCCATAATGCGATCGATTGAACCACCCCTTTTGGGCTTCACAATTTTTTCGATTGCACACCATGAAAAGGTGGCAAGGTTACCACCATGTAAAACCCCAAAGTGCTGTACAACCGGGGTGGTAGACTTTCCCACCTTAAAGGAGGAGAGATGTTGACATCCCTTGAGGTGAGCCCAAGGTATTGGACTCTGCATTGTGTGCATTCTAGCAAGTATATTACGTATTTAAAAGTGCAGTTCAGACATGATTTGATACTGTACGTTTTCCCAGTAACATAGCTAGAGAACATATTAGTAATTTTCGCATAATCACACGGTTTGCATGTGGCATGACCACATCTGTACATGCCCTGGTGCTTTAACCATGAGCTTGCATTCCTTTCTTTAGCAGGCAGCATAGTGGGAGACATAATGGATCCCAAGGTTGGACCCTTCTTATAGGAACATCTCAGTCCCTTTTCTACAGTGTCTACCAATTTGTCGTCTGCTTTCAGAATCTGGAAATGTTTACGAATGATGGAGCATATCTGGGTATATTGACTACTGTGTGTAGTAACAAAGGTAACTCCTTCAAACCTATTTCTTTTATGGATATTAGAAGAATTTGTTTCTAATAGACTCTCCCTAGATCTGGCATGCACTGATTGTTTGACTTCAAAACTCCTTTATGAGGATATCTCCTTTGTTTCAGTCTAACCTCCAGATCAGTGGCAAGTTCTCTGTAATCGTTATTATCTAAGCAGTTACGTTTGAGTGTGATAAACTCTCCCTTCGCTATGGCCTGGGGAACATGCCTGGGATGGCAGCTCGTGCCATACAGTACCGAATTGCCCGATATGGGCTTTCTGTAGGCCTTAGTTTTAACTTTACCATTAGATTGCCTTACTAAAGTTAAATCAAGATAGTTAATAGATTCTACATTAAATTCATAGGTAAATTCTAAACCCATCTGGTTGGTATTCAAATATAGACAAAATTCTCTGGCTTCAGACTGTGTGCCAGTCCAGACGAACAGCAAATTGTCTATATACCTTTTGTACATAGATATATGACAGAGAAAGGGGTTACTATCCCCAAAAATGTGGAAAAACTCCCAATAACCAAGAAATAAATTGGCATATGATGGGGCGAACTTCGCCGCCATCGCAGTTCCACATTTTTGGAGATAGTAAACCCCCTCAAACATAAAATAATTATGTGTGAGGAGGAAACCCACAACCTTCACAATGTAGATCTTGAACTCTTCGGTATATTCTGTAAAGTTTTAAAGAAAAAAACAAACAGCTTCAAGACCCTTATCATGTGGTATACACGAGTAAAGAGAGACTGCATCCACAGTTAACCACTTCGATTACATTGTCCAATGGACTTCTTTGGTCAACTGTAGAACATGTTTAGTATCACGTAAATAAGATGGCAATGAAATAACTAGTGGCTGTAGAATGCAGTCAATCCATTCAGAGAGATTGCAAAGTAATGACTCAACCCCACTCACTATGTGGCGTCCTTGCACGTTAATGAGCGACTTGTGTACTTTCGTAAAGTGATGGAACAGGGGTATTTTGGGATTATCAGGTAGCAAATAAGAGGCAGTGGCTACATCTAAACACCCCTGTTCCACACCCTCGTCCAGTATCTCCATAAGCTCTTTGGCAAAAATGGATTTTGGATCTCCGTTCAAAATAGAGTATTCTAAATTGTTGCTTAATTGTCTGAGGGCCTCATTTACATAACAGTCACGGTCCATAACTACTGTCATGCCTCCTTTATCTGCCTTACGTATAGTAATGGACTGATTCTCTTTGAGCTCTTTGATGGCTCTTCTCTCATTATAGCTCAAATTCTGTTTATGAGGCGTGTATGTTTCTTTAAGAGAAACCAAATCCGTCTCAACTCTACTATACAAAGTTTCAATAATGTTGCCACATGCTTGAATGGGATAAAAGTAGTGTCCTGGGCACGTTGCCTGTGTTTCACACTTATAGACTCTGGCATAACGCTGTAGTGACCCCTGGTTTTACAGTTTGCGGACTGGATGTCCGACCTGTTTGCATATGGCTTTAGTACAGATTTATGATCCATAGTATCTTCTGTGAATGTGTCCAGTAAGATCTACATAAAAATACTGGACAATTGAATGTCCATTTTTATAAAAGTCCCATGAATGTCAGATAAATGTAAAAGGCTTCCTATGCCTCAGTTAGTTACAAATATGGCCCAGAAAGATGTTACACTGTGCATGTTCTATGCTATGTGTTAAGACTTTAATGAGGATGTTAAATCAGCACTCTATGGGGCCGATTTACCAAGGGCCGAATGGCCCATGATGCCCCTGTTTTCGCGTGAGCCTTCAGGCTAGCCGGAAACAGCAGTTATGAAGCAGCGGTCTTAACCTTAACTGGTCCTCGGCCTCTGAGGCTGCGGACTTTAATCTGCCCGATCGTGTATGATCGGGTTGAATGGCACCCCCTGCTAGTGGCCAATTGGCCGCAAATCTGCAGGGGGCAGCATTGCACAAGCAGTTCAATAGAACTGCTTGTGCAATGTTAAATGCCGACAGCGTATGCTGTCGGCATTCAGCTATGTCGGGTGGACATGATCACTACAGCGTATCATTTCCGTCAATCAGATGGTAAATCTGCCCCCAGGTGTGTTTCTGGCAGTCAAATCACTTCTGTGTACTTCTGCTATTAGCAGCCAAATAGATATTATTGATCTGAATGTTTCTGGCAACCAGTAGATAAAATCACTGCTCAGTTGTAAAAAAATACATATGGTGAGATCAAGCATAGGGCCTAAGGTAGCGCTTTGAGGGGGAATTGTGTCCCCCCACCTATTGCTTTTATCTAGTAATTTACCAGGATTTTTGTGAAGGACAGCTGGTGACCCTAGTGTATAGATATGTACAGTATGTAAATGTATTTACTGTATGTATGTGTGCATTGTTTTTAACTTACATTTCCATTCACACCAGTATAGTATATAACTAAATAAAGCACTAGGTTTAATGCAACTTCAGCTTAGCACTCAATCAAAAGCCGATATGAGCTTTTCAGCATGCCCCCCCCCCCCCATATAAATATATTACATGAGCACTAGCAGATTTTAGCATATGCCACAATATCACTTGAGTGATAAAATATTACTTTTAACTTGCAAAAATAAAACACTATTGATTTAACTTGACACACACAAAAACGCTAATATTTTGCCCTACACTTGTAATCTAGCTTTATATATTTATGGGTATGAAAGTCAAGAAAATCATGTCATTGACAATATTTAAACCACACTCTGCCAGTATCAATATTAAAGAGATACTAAACCCCAATTTTTTCTTTCGTGATTCAGATAGAGCATGCAATTTTAAACAACTTTCTTTTTTACACCTATTATCACATTTTCTTTGTTCTCTTGCTATCATTATATGAAAAAGCAGGAATCTAAGCTTAGGAGCCGGACCATTTTTTGTTCAGCACCCTGGGTAGCGCTTACTGATTGGTGGCTACAGTTACCCACCAATCAGCAAGTTCTACCCAGGTGCTGAACTAAAAATTGTCCTGCTCCTAAGCTCACATTCCTGCTTTTTCAAATAAAGATATCAAGAGAACGAAGAGAAATTGATAATAACAGTAAACTAGTTGCTTAAAATTGTATGTTCTATCCAAATCATTAAAGAACATTTGGGGGTTTCCTGTCCCTTTAAACAAGAATATAATTCTCTGGAAGCGTGAACTGGACATTTCTTCCATTTTCAATAGAGACAGAAGCCATAAAAATATGTTCTGTAAAAGGACGCAAAAATAAGAAACAAATAAACGCAAAAAAATAAATATGTAAAATGCTTTGTTTTTATGGGTATTCATTTCTGTAAGCAAGCTTTACACATAGCTTCAAATGATAAATTAGGTCCATGTACTAATTCTACTGGAGAAATTTAAGTGCAATAAATAACACCATTTTTTTGATAAATTTGGGAGCACAGATGCGCTTCTCCAGAGGCACGCTGAGGCGAACGCTTAGGAGAATAAAAAAGAGAATTGTGATAGCGCTTGATAAATCTTGCTCTTAGTAATAAACACTGCTGCCATAGACTGCTTAAGACACGTGCACGCTCCTAAGCCTAATTTAGTTTACTCTTTAACACAGATTACCATGTGCGTGCTTCTTAACCTATCTAAATTTACTATTTAACACAGATTACCACATGCACACTCCAAAGCTTATCTAGGTTTACTCTTTAACACAGATTACCAACAGAACGAAGCACATTTGGTAATGAAAACTGGAATTCTCCTACTGAATCATGAATGTTTAATTTTGACTGTGCCTTTCAGATGCATGTGTTATGTCCTTATGTATCTGCAGCTGATATGCACACGTGTGCCCATGCAGCTGTTCCCCTACACTGAAGCAGTGGAGTTCTGCACTGTTAATGGGACTGATTTGCTGTGTATGTTTAGGGCGACCATATACAATATCTGGGTGTGGTAATAAAAAGTACTTCAATGAAAAATGATAACTCCAGACATCAAAACCTCTGAATATTTTATCATGTGATGGGAAGATACCAGACGTTTACAATAGATTGTTTGATGTTTGATAATAAATCTGGAAATGTCAGTAATCATAATATAATACAGCTTGTTAATTGCTCATTAGAAATCCAGGGGATGATTCTAATAATGTGCTGTCAGTGTTTTGACTCCTTATAAGATGTTAAAATCAGCTATAGCTAAACATGTTTGGTAAGCCAATGACAAAAGGTATATGTGCGTAGCCACCAATCATCAGCTAGCTCCCACTATGGCATTGCTGCTGCTGAGGATATGTAAATATTATTGCTATGATTATTAGTTATTTGTAGAGTGCCAAAAGATTCCGCCGCAATAAAATGCTTTTTAACAAATGACCCAAAAAGAACAGAGTAAATTTGAATAATAGAAGTGAATTTATATGTTTTAAAATTGCATGCTCTGTCTGAATAATGTAAGTTTAAAGGGATTTTAAACCAAATTTTTTTCTTTTGTGATTCAGACAGCTGGGCCGATTTATCAATGTCTGGCGGACATGATCCGCTGTAGCGGATCATGTCCGCCAGACATCAGTGAATCCCGACAGCATATGCTGTCGGCATTTAACATTGCACAAGCAGTTCTGCTTGTTCAATGCTGCCCCCTGCAGATTCACGGCCAGTCAGCCGCTAGCAGGGGGTGTCAATTAACCCCATCGTACATGATCAGGTGGATTGATGTCCGCAGCCTCAGAGGTAGCGGACGCGTTAAGGAGCAGCAGTCTTAAGAACTCTGCTTCTTAACTCCTGTTAAGAGTAAGGCTCATGCGGAAACAGGGGTATTTGGCCCAATTCGGGACATGATAAATTGGCCCCCTAGTCTTCACTGACCATTTACACTGAGTAGATCCAGCTGGGTCTATCAAGAAAAAAATATCCAGACAGTGAATAATAGGAAAATCCTCTGGAACCCCAGTTATCACCAATCCAGGAATGTGCTAATGCACAAGGCATAGAGCACCTAATGGACAGACACTGACTCTATATAGAGTAGTCTATGTCCTATTTGACAAGCAGTTTTCCAGGACCACCACTTTGAACCCTAAGTAAAGTATCTGTAAATTACTGATATTGCATCAAAACATCCTCTGGTTCATTAGCATCATTCACTAAGGCTTCTTAAGGACAGGAAAGATGCTGTATAAGCAAAAACATTCTTAAATATTGATTTGGTAACATAACCAATGGTGAAATAAATATGTCATAGACTGAATAAGCGCCACTAGGGGGCGTGAAACGCGTTAGACTGTTTGCCTCACTGTCTGCCCTCTGTTTGGGAACACCAAATGTTTTATCCTGTGTACTAATAAAAGGTATGTTTTATTGTTTCAAAACCGTGAGTGCCTGCATTCATTTTTCCTTGGGTGAAATAACCAAGCCCAACATTGAAGGTCCCTGAAATGAACCTTGCATCCTATGGCATCATCTCCTTGTCTTGTTAATCCTAAATTATACTACAACTTTTGAACTTGCTATAAATCTCAATAATTACAAATATACATATAAAAACATTAAACAGCTGGTCAGGCTTCACCTTTAAATTAAAACAGAAGATGACTAAAAAGCCACCATGTACAACAACTCAAAAAATCTAAGTCTTCAGAGTTTTTGCATGTAGCACTTCAATCACAGCAGCTTCCTAAAACGTTGATGGTGAAACATCCCTGCACCTGTTCATACTAACCTTCTACAACTTTTTAATAACTTAAACATTTTCTTCTGCCCTTTTCCTCTTGCCAAATGCACTTTATGCTCTTTTGACTGATCTACTTCTCTATTTCTGAGCACTTCTACCTGCTATCACTTCCAAGAATGCTACCTGTATTTAGTCTGAAGACTAAAGTATTACACATTTTGATACATAAATATGCTACAAACTGTATGGACTTTTATTCACTTAAAGGGACAGTCTACACTTAGAACAACCGCAATCCATCTGTTAGATAATGTCACAATGTATTTTGCTCACCCCTGCAACTGTATCGAGTCTTGTACACATCCCGAGTTATGCTCAATGAAAAGTTATAATATGGCCGTTAGAAATGGCCGCTCCGATCCGCCCACCCAATACG
>CAJPDP010167925.1:0-12370 GCA_905336975.1 Bombina variegata variegata | reverse complement strand
GGGACGCGATCCAAGATGGCGTCCCTTGCATTCCTATTGGCTGAAAATTTTTAATCAACCAATAGGAATTAGAGCTGCTAAAATTCTATTGGCTGTTCAAATCAGCCAATAGGATTTAAGCAGCTCTAATTCTATTGGATGGTGAATCAGCCAATAAATTTAGAGCTGTTTAAATCCTATTGGCTTGTAGAATTCGGGATAACCCATCCGTAAATCATACGGCCGCATCATATGGCTAAAGTTCTTGATAAATGTGAAAAATAATAGTCCAAAAGTACAAAAGAAAAGTAAGTTTTAAGGTGGGGTTGTGGACCCGCCAACTTGAGCTTGTTATTCATTACTTTTTCATTTTATAAAAAACGCAATACTGTTATTGCCATAGTGGAAAGTAGAGTAAAGGAGGGAAGCAGGGGGTAGGATGAGTGAAGGGGGGAGTAAAGGAAGGTCAGAGAGGGAAGAGAGAAGGGGAAAAAAAACACTTTAAGGAGGGGGGAGGACGTAGGGGAGTCAGAGACCTCAGTGCATTTAGCCCTAAGTATTAATTTATGGGGTCAGATACCCTTGCCCTCCCATACGAGTTGCATGAGTTCATGAGTTATAATTTTCCCAATTTTTCTGTAGTGAAAGCGTTCCAGTCGGAGCAAATCCCCAACTCTGGCCTTCCACTTTTGCAAGGTAGGTGTGCGTGTCATCTTCCAAAGCTTAGGTATGAGCCCCTTGGCTGTGCCAACCATTAGAAGTAGTAAGTGGTATTTTGCTTCCTCATCAGTCTTAGGGAGCTTGTGGTATAGTAAATTGTTTGGATTGGGCTCGATAGCGAGTTTAAGGGCTCTGCCCATTTCAGTGAACACCACACGTGCAGTAATGTACCCTCCTCCCCGCAGCCTCTCCAGCACTCCCCTTTCATTGTTGGGTAGATTTTTCTGAGCCTATGTGGGGTGAGGTACCAGCGACTCAGGAATTTGTAATGCATTTCCTGTATTCTGGCAGACACTGAGGCCTTTTTGTTGCTCTTGAAGATTTTCTACCAGTCCTCAGTTTCTATTGTTTGCCCTTGTTCCCTATGCCAGGCATGCGCAAATGAAGGAAGGTAAGGTACTCCTCCTGAAAGAAGCATTTTGTATAATTTTGAGATGAGATGTTTTGGGGGTTGGCTTGCTACACATAGATTTTCAAAGGGTGTTTATTGTCTGCTGTAGTGTTTATTTGCTTTTATGCATTGAATAGAAGGGCTCCAGCTGTGCCATACAGAACCAGGATACGAACGAGTGACTATCGCAATGTTTAAGTTCAGCCTGCGTTTTAAACTTACCGTGTTGTAGAACGTGCATTATGTTGTTATCTGCTAGAGGGTAAGTTTGGTCTAGGGCCCTAGCTCCGAGTCTAAACCCGATATCCGGATTCTCCCTAATCGGTTCAAAGGCGAGTGTTGTGATGAGATGAATGTCTCGTCTCATATCAGCTTATCCCACATGGAAAAAAACTCCCATAGAAGCAAATAGTTCTCCACTGATCTAGGGTGGCGGGCTGCTGTTACTCACGCCAGGGACCCAACATTGCCTCTTTGTAGGATCTCGCAATCTATCTGTGTCCACACTTTATTTTTAGTTTTGTGGCACCACTCAATTAATCTTTGTAAATGTATGGCTTTGCGGTAAGTCTCTAGATGGGGAACTCCCACTCCTCCCCCCTCCCTAGGGAGATATAATGTCTTCCGCTGGATCCTAGGTTTGACCCCATTCTAAATGTATGTTTCTTTGGCCATCTGTATTTGGTGCAGTAAGTGGTGGGATGTAGATATCGGGATTGTCTGGAGGATATAGAGGACCCTGGGTATGATATTCATCTTAACCGCGCTGATGCGGCCTAGCCAGGATATACTTTTATTTCTCCAGTTCGTGAGGTCTCTTGTTATATTGTCCCTGATTGTCTTGTAATTAATATCTACTAGTTCCCTCACTTGTGGTGTAAGGATGAGTCCTAGGTATTTAAGGGAAGTAGGTGCTATTTTAATTGGTAGAAAAAGGGGGGGGGGAAATGGATAGTCCAGAGCACTCATGCAAATACTATAAATAAATACATAAAGTCACAGTGAGGTTGGCCAGGACAAGTGAATAATAAAACTTAACATTTAATAGTAAAAATTAAAAAGTAGATAAATACTACTAATGTAAGTGTATATAAAAAAAAAAACAATAAAAAATATGGAAAAGAAAGCAGGCATGCCCAGGTATTAACCATACAATTGTAATGTCAAATAGATATGAGGGATTATCTGGCAGACATGCACCCAAAAATGCTCACGGATTGCACAAATACAACTATCTGAAAAAAGAGGATTGACCTCAGACAAATTACCTATAGCTAGTGCAATACTGGAGCGGTGCAAGCCCTGTCAGAGTCCCAAATATGAGCCTATAACCACTAATGCATAAATAAAGTGCGGTGTGAATACACAGTTATCGAAATATATGTCATTCTATAAAATTATGACAGTACAAATAAATAAGGCAGCAGAGCTTTCAAACACAAGCGCCTGATGCGCATTTTGCCAAATGATTCATAACCAATAACCAATACAACATCATAGTGTTATCAATGCAGGAGATTTATATTGCATAAAAGTAAGACAAAATAAGACAAAATACCAGATACATAATGAGGCTGAGATACTACAGTGATGTATCATAGTCGAATCATAATAAAGAGGTCAGATCTGAACAAATCGAATGATCTCTAACCATTTGTTAACATGTAATAGAAAAGGGTTTTTTTTTCATTTGAAAATTCTTGTTGAGAGGAAATCTACGAAAGACAGATGTTGGTCTCTGGTTTGTTGATTTATTAAAAGTTTATTAAAAAGCGTCAGAAAAATTAATATGTAATACCTAAGGTTTATACATATTAATTATCAAGTAATGTTACATCACTAGAAAACGACTATAATTGATAGTAACTAAAAGATCCTGATATTATAAAAGCAAATCATTTTGCAGCAGTATAAAGAAAACTTAAAACAATCTCGCTATAGCGGTATATCATATTAAACACATAGTCAAAGTCCCACGATGGATCGATTGCGTGTCTAAAAATATTTCTTTATATTCTAATGGGGCTACGGAACTTCTGGAAAACTCATTCCTTGTTACAATAGGATGTTAATATCCAAGATATTCATAAATTAACATAGTTATTAGAATCTTTTATGTATTATAATTTTTAACTAGTCTGTTCAATAATGTATGTGAACTATCAATAATGGTTTGCAGAGTCCTCTATTGAATAACAGTAATTGAAGGAGATATGAAGCCAACATTACATACGACTTGAATAAAATGATAGACATATCCTGGCTAGTGATTTCTACCACGTTAGTACCATATATGCTTCAAGAATATGTATATAATTACACTTGCTTTAACATAGAGTGATTCTTCAACCCAAAATTCTTAATGCAAATGTGAACATGTATACCCTACCTGATAAGCTAACGAGCCATATCGAAATTTCTCAGCTATACAATGTTAAGAGTACCAAAACTCATCAATCATTCAGGATTATGATTATCCATAATTAATTTGTAAGCCGACTTATATTACAAGAACTAATTATAACGGTCTTGTTCATTAAGTCCCTGTGGTGTTAGGGTATCAAGCCAGAATATCCACCGGCATTCCGCTTGTAAGAGCATATTTTCCACATTACCACCTCTAATTCCAGGTTTGATAACTTGTAGAACAGATACTTTTAGATCTGGTTTCATACCATAATTCCTAAGATAGTGTTTAGCCACAGGGGTTAGGGTCTTACCTCTTTGGTGGTCTTTTTCACAATTTTTAATACTATTTATGTGTTCTCCAAGTCTTACACGTAATTCACGCGTTGTTATCCCTATTTATCTCTTTCCATACTTGCATAACAAACAGTATACCACATTTTGGGTTTTAATTGGGCATTGTTGCCTAAGTCTATCAAATGTGGTCTCGGGCTCTGTTATGTTTAATATCTCTGTTTTAGAAGGGTTTAATAGAAAACCTGAAACTTCTCCATATGCTGCGAGAGTTGCTTCAAGTGACGGGATGGTGTCGGAGATTGTTAGTAGGATGTTGTCTGCGTACATCGCTATTTTGTGCTCTGTTTTGCCTACTGATATACCTTTTATGGATGGGTTATCCCGAATTCTACAAGCCAATAATTCTATAGTGAGAGCAAATAGGAGCGGGGACAGGAGACATCCCTGTCTCATCCCGTTATTTATTGGGAAGGCGTCTGATAATGTGTCGTTTACTCTAACTCTGGCAGTGAGTATGGAGTATAAGGAGAGTACCGTATTGATAAATCTGGTTCTGAATCCGTATTTATGTAATGTGTGGCGCATGAATGACCAATTCACCCGGTCAAACACTCCGCGCCGGTTGATACTAATGATTATGAGATAGCATTGATGTTGGCATGTGTGATCAATTGCAAAACTTTGAGTGTGTTGTCTCGGGCCCCCCGGGCCGGGATAAACCCTACTTGATCGCAGGATATTAACTGGGGTAAAAATGTATTTAATCGGTTTGCGAATATCTTTGCTAGGATTTTGACGTCTGAGTTCAAGAGGGATATAGGTTGATAGTTTTCTGGTCTGTCGGAAGATTTGCCAGGTTTTGGTATGACCGCGATGTGTGCTTCTAACATGGATTTGGGAAGAGTTTGTGAATTGGGTAGTTGATGAAATAGATCTAATAGCCGTGGCACCAATTCGTTTAAGAAAGTTTTATAATATTTCAGGCCGAAGCCATCTGGGCCTGGACTCTTTCTAGTGGGCAAGTCTTTAATTGCTTGTAAGACTTCCTCCCTTGTTATGGGAGTCTCAAGAGACTCAGAGTCTTCTCTGGATAGTTTTTGTGCGTTCATTTCTGTGATATATTGATGGATCGCTAACTCATGTTTGGTGCTAAGCAAGGGGTCCGCAGGGATGTTTCCTGGGGTCTGCAGGTTATAGAGAGTGCTGTAGTACTACCGGAATGTGTTTGCAATTGTCTTGCTGTCTGCCTTAGCCTTGGTTGTCTACTAGTGTGTGTACATATGATCTAATCTTTTACGCGCTATAGCTGGGGCCAGTAGCTTCCCCGCCTTATCTCCCTGCTCGAAAAACTTTTGCCGTAAGATTAAGGCTTGTCTCTGTTGCTCCTCCTGTAGGAAATGCAAGAGATCTGTCCTAGCTTGTTTAATCCTTTCTGTAGTAGTATGTCGCTTGGATTCTGCTTGTGGGCATCTTCCTTCTCCATAACTTGTGCTAGTAGTGCCCGATAGCGCTCCCTATGTTGTTGAACTATTCTAGCTTTATGTTTGATTAGCTCACCCCTCAAGACACATTTATGTGCCTCTCATATGGTGGCCTCTGGAGTGGTGCCCATCACATTTAAGGCGAAATGCTCTACAAGTGTTTTGAGTATCTCCGGTTTAGTAATGGGATCGTCAAGCAGTGTGTCATCGAGTTTCCAGATGTACGGTCTGACTGGTGTATTGGGCCACTGGATGGAGCAGCTTACTGGGGTGTGATCTGACCAAGCTATTGGTCTAATGGCACAGCTGGTGGTAACTGTAAGTCCTATGGTGTCTGTAAGAAGGTAGTCTATTCTGGAGTACTTCCTGTGTGGGTGCGAGTAAAATGTGTAGTTTCTAGCTGTAGGGTGGAAGGTTACGCCATATGTCATGCAAGGCTAGATCCCTAACCGCATTGTTTAGAGTCTTTTTTTTTTATAATTCTTTTATTGAGGATTGTTAGAAACAAATACAAAGAATCACGTGACAAAAATTACAATATAACCACATGTGAATATGACAAGCAATAGTGATGCTATTTCACACTTCAATAATACATATGCAAAGAGAAATATCATTGTATAAGGTGTATTAACATTCAGCTAAACGGAATCCTCATTTTAAAATTTTATTTCATTAAACGTAAGTAGCCATTAGCAAGATCCTTCCGGATCGGATGGACTTCAGAGAAAGCTCAATGGCTACAAGGGGGACCCACATCATGCAAACTATAATACAAGTTCGGCTCTTACTTGATATACACAGTAATGGATAACAG
Organism: Bombina variegata variegata; assembly: GCA_905336975.1. NCBI lineage: Eukaryota > Metazoa > Chordata > Amphibia > Anura > Bombinatoridae > Bombina > Bombina variegata. Next base: position 6,279 of record CAJPDP010167925.1, on the reverse strand, counting down.
GATTGAGGATTGATAGTAGTACTCACATTGGGTGATATATCTGGATGTTCTAGAACCGAAAACTTTCAGTGGGTCAGTAAACTTATTATATATAGAGAAAGTATATGATGTAACTTGAAAATAAAAAAGTAGAAGAGGGTGGATGTTCAGCGGATAAGCACCGCTCAGCGTGTGGGTTTCTTATATGTTTTAATTACAATATAAGATTGTAGGGAGAAGTATTGGTCGTTGTCGGGGGGGGGGGGCGGATGACCAATAGGCAAAAGGATGTATAGGAATGGCAAGGGAGAGTAGTGGGGAGAAGAGAGGTGGGCATAAGTTAGAAGAAAATAAGGGACAAGTTAGAACCATTGCACAATATTTATATAAATAAAACCTTACGAAGAATAAGTAGGAGACAGGATGGTCCCCAATTCCAAAATGAACAAAGTTATTATAAACATAGAGAAGCTGCTTTAGAACCTGCAGCATTATAACATTTAACTGAACTTCTGAGATTATAAAAGTATATAGTAAGCATATGGAAGTTTGACTAAGGACTGTGTCTGATTTTGACCAATTGTCTAATTTTGTATATTGATAGCTATCATCTGTGTCTTCATATTCATCTGGGCAGTATTTACTTGCACTGAATCACATATTACACGCTTTGGCCCTTTTGTAATGGAGGATCAATGGCCCTTTGAATAGTCTAGGATACACTAAACCTAAACAAAACATACTAAGCAACACGTAACCAAAAAAAATTAATGAGTGATGAGTAACTTACATGATATATAACAGCTTACTGGTGCATGGCTCCCCAAGGACTAAAGAGTAGTGGGTTCTAGATTAATAGTATCATATAGTATGGAATATAAAATACAGTGATCTAGGGGCCCTCACTGATTAATATAATCCCATATATTGCGCATATGAGTATAAATGGGAACAAATAAAGGGGTCTGGAATAGATGACTATTATTAGACCATTTTCAAATAGAAGGGCTGTTGTAAAGTTAACCCTTTTTTACCCAGTATGCGTGAATTAGTAGAGTTTACATCTATAATTTAAAGAGTTCAGCTTGAGTGAGTGCAAGTATATAACACATAATTAATTGATAACTTTGTGTATATACATTCTTCAGAGTAATACACTGCCACAAAAATAACTAGTGTAGTTGTAAATCTTAATGATCATTTGCCTATGTCTATTATAATATTAGTGTAAGAATGGACAATAAACTTGTAGACACAGGAAGGTTTAAGCAAAGGAGTAATAGGGCAGAAGCTCGCTATAACTATTATCCAATCGTCTAGGGCAAACTAGGGTATGCATAACATAGTACTATACTACACCTGTAGCATATATAAATTCGTCCCCACTCTGGCTGCTCTATAGCTGATGCAGAAACTCTAGACCACCTCGTATTGCAGCCAGAATTTATAACATTGTAAAGTGTGAATAACTTATAATATATTATTGTATAAAGCTGGTAGAGTAATGTATATGCACAATCTAGGTCACATAAGAAATGCAGTAAGCACTATTCTTCCACTATGAGACTTAGCAGGAAATGGTTAGCTGTAGGTATACTAAACATAATCAGTATGCAAGGTAGAGCCCTATACTGTAACATATAAACCAATGAGGATAGTATATAACATTAGTGTGTGAAAATATATGACCTAGAATATATAACAAAAACCTAGAATATATAACAAAAAACGCAGATATAGAGCGTGCCATAGGAATGGTTGGATATAGGGTATAATTAAATACCTTAATTATTAGTGATATACCAACATGAAATACTAAATTTGTATGGAAGAGTGTAAAAGGGCCACCTGGTAAGATTTAGGAAATAAAATTGGGTATTTAGGGTAATGGCAAACTCGTGCTGTAGCCTGTGAGGAGAAGTACAGTTCAGTGAGTGTCTCAGCTATATCCAAATCAATTTACTGGTAGGAGATAAGAAAAGATGAGCACATCTCACAAGACCAGAGCAGATGGTATTATTAGTCAGCCAATGCCACTTCTGATGAAATGGAAGTTCTGTGGCTCAGTTAGTGAAGCTTTCTTCTGATCTGGATTTCGTGACCTAAACAGCCGGATAGAGCAAATGAGAGACCGCTTCGGTAATGGGACAGTCAGCGATTTTATATCACTTCTATGTAGCTGATCTTGTCTGGGTGAGCAGTATAGATAAGGCATGATAGCCTGCTGTGTGAAGGATTGGCGAGTGTGCTTGTCTGGTCCATTTGTGGAAGTGGCAGGAAAAGCGGCTAAGGTAGTATATAGGGACCAGTGAGCTGCCCACCGTGCAAACATGGGTCTATCTGTCGCGTCAGAGACAAGGGTGCGGACATAGCCGAGAATTGTATCTCTCATGCTGTCCTCCACTTTTCCAGAGCGAGCAAGGAACTCTTTCAGTGTCCTGAGCGCCATAGTTGAGATTACTGCTCTCTGGACATTTCCTGGGTGATCGGCTACATTGCTCTGAGAGGCAGTCGTAATCTGCAGGCCTCCAGCCTTACTCTGAGTGGATTGTAGGAGTCTGACATGGTTCTCAGCGACGGTGTACTGGGATACTGTCGGAACCTGGCTATGAGCCTCTGATGTCTGAGCATCCATATTAAGTTTGGCTGGTGGGTTTCTTGCTGCTTCCCAGTGATCCTTCTCTCTAGATGACAGAGCGCTGTTACTGCTTATAGAGAGATCTGCAAATCCATCGTCCATTTTGGACTCCAGGGATGTAAGAAGGCTCAGCATGATAGATTGCAGGTCCTCCATAATGAGTGTCAGAGTACAGTATGAGATCTGGGTGTAGTAGAGGATCCCGTATGTGTTAGCCTGTGTCTATAAAGTGAGCAGTTACTTCAGCCTTGTGGTTAATTCCATTGGTCTAAATCCAAATGATTGTTGTTTGAAGTGTTTAAAACTTCGACAAACAGATCTTTAGACAGGTTGCTTTCCTCCTTCGTAAATATATATCATGAACTTAGTTAAAAGTCTGTTAATTAAGCCCTTAGATCAATACATTTTCCAGGAGCTCATGAAGTGTGCATCTTGTATCTTCTGTAGTTGGCTCCGCCCCCCTGTTTAGAGTCTTTCTTACCCTTAGGGGAGTGCTGGAGATACCGTCCGAGGTGTCTACAATCGGGTTTATAGGGGTGTTTAAATCTCCCCCTAAACATGTTATGCCTGTCTGTGTTTCAAGTAACCTATTGGCTATTTTCCTGAAGAAGGTAGATTGGGAGTGATTGGGGGTATATACGTTTACCAGTTTTATCGGCCTTCCGTGCAGACTACCCATAAGTATGAGGAATCTGCCATCGAGGTCCCTTTCTATCTGTGTCATTTGGAAGGGCATTTTTGCGCTAATCAGAATCCCAACTCCATTCTTTTTTGTCGGGCCCGAGGCAAAATAGGCAGGGGGAAAGTATCGGTTATACCACTTGGGCTTGTGTTGTTTTGCGAAGTGTGTCTCTTGCAAAAATATGATATCACCCCCCATTCTGTTTAAGTCTTTTGTGACTAATGAACGTTTTCCAGGGCTGTTAAGCCCCTTGGTGTTAATGGTGAAGATGTCTACTGTAATATTTTTAATACGGCTTTGCGTTGATGCCATGGTCGTTGGGGCAGTATAGAGGTTAGGGAGGGAAAAAAAAAGGGGGGAGAAGGAGGGGAGGATGGAGAGGGAGGGTAAAAGTGCCAGGATAGGGTTAGTAGGGGATGTTGGTTAGTCTGGAGAGGTCAGCAGGTGTAGACGAGTAAGTATGACTGAGCTGTGCTGTGTCAATTGGGAAAAGTAGACTAGATTAGAAACTCTGCTTCCAAGAAGTTAGAGTGGAGAGGAAAGTGAGAGATAATCTCAAGATATCAGAAAAAGCAATTCTCTATCACAATACAACAATTTACAATACCAATATAATAAACCAGGGGTAGTAGACCTCGAGCTAGCGTGTGATTATCTATACATTTCAGTAATTTTTTGTAAGTTTGTGAACACTAAGATGATTAATATTAAAAAAAATAAAAAAAAATAAAAGAAAACAAAATTATCAGTGAGGAAAAGAAAAGTGCCCTTGCTTCTAAAGGTCTGAGATGCTCCTAATGATTGCTGTGTTGTTATCTTTGCTCGCAATGATACTTGTTGGGAAACCCCACCTGTATAGAATTTGTTGTTCCTTAAGAACAGTGGTAATATATCTTAAGTCTCTCCTCTTTTGGAGGGTAGTTGGGCAAAGGTCTGTGAAAACCTGAATGTTTGCTCCTTCATATACAATCGGGTGTCTCGTTCTGGCATGCTTGAGGATATCTTCCTTGTCTTTGTAAGATAGGAGTTTGATAATTACATTCCTAGGTGGTGCCTTGGCAGGTGGTTTAGGGCAAAGCACCCTATGTGCTTGCTCTATTTGGACCTCTGCAGCCGCTGGTGAGTTCTTGATATATTTGAAGAGCTCTTGTAAATATTTGTATTTGTACAAGGCTGAAGGGCTCACAGATTCAGGAATACCACGCAGCCTCAGGTTGTTCCTCCTACTCCTGTTTTTTAAGTCTTCGATGCATTCTGTCAGATTCTGCACCGTCACCTCTTGTGATTGTAGAAGACTTGCTTGCTGTTGTAAGTCTGAGCACATATTTTCCTGCTTTTCTTCGATCTGGGTAACTCTGTGGTCGACAATGGTTATATCTTTTATTTATCTCTGCAAACATTTGTTTGACATCTGTCATTGCTTCCTTGATGTCCGCCTTTGAGGAGAGATGTTTAATGTCCTCTTTGGTGACATAATTATTTTGCGCGGGGTCTGCATGAGGTATCTGTGTGGTGCCTGTCTGCCTTCTTCCCTCCTGCTGCTCTCTGGAGGTGGTAGAGATTGGATCGGGCGGCAGTAGATAATTTTCCATAGCTGTTGGCTGGGAGTCCTTTAACGGCCTTTGTGTCCTTTTACTAGTCATACCAGGGTTTGCTTCCGGTTAGGAGTGCTTGTAGGCCTAATTTATAGGGCCTTGAATGGGGCTTATGTGCAGGTTGTGACTGTTCTGTTTGGCTGAGATGGAGTATTCCCCTCCCAGTATCATCCCCTGTGTGCTTCAGGGGTTGTTATTTTTATTTGTTACGTGGCTTTGTTGTCTTGCTTGTAAACGCCTATGCCTGTCACTGCAGTTGAGGAGGGCCGTTTATTTAGAGGCAGTCAATTGCTGTAATCCGTGACTGTTGAACTGCTTATAATTGTTGCACAGTTGGCTCTTGTGTAGTTTAGTATTCCCCCCTATGTGTATTAGCAGTCACCAGAGCTCCTGACTATGACTGTCGGGTCTGTTATATATTTTGACTTTTGGGGTCCACTTCCACTGCCCAGATATCGATGGAGTTATGCCCCCTGATGGACCTCTGCTCCGAAGCATGTGTCCCCTGCCTATTAGCCTTAAGGCCTTGTGACGTTTCCCTGTTCTGCACCGTGCAGCCAATCACCCCCTAATGGCGCGGGTTCTGCCTTGATCTCTAGATGGCTCAGCACCACACCACCACCGATGTCCTGTTATGGTCAGGCTGGATGGATGATCCTCGAAGAGTCAGGTCTGTTGCAGCGTGAGGCCGATGTGCAGGTGGGCGGGTTGTCTATGGGGCTTTAGGATATCCTCCGTTGGCTCGCCGGGAGTGATACCACTGCGCTGCAGGCCTTTTCAGCACAGTGTGTTGCACCCACGTGGTAGAGGACAGCCGGGTTCCGCTCCTGATGTTGCGACCTCCGATGAAGTGGTGATGTGTAGTGGTTGCTGCTGCGGATGCCCGGGATGTGGTGTCAGGGGTGCTTGATGGGCGGTTTGCTCCTCCGTGTCCCTTGCTCCTTCTTAGTTGGCCCCTTAGCGATGTGCAGTCAGTCAGGGTGAACCAGGCCAGCTGCTCTCTGGGTTCTATGAAGTCCGATTCTTGTTGTGGGTAATGCCAGTCTTATGATTAGGTTAGGCACAGTTCTTTTCCAAAAAAAAAAAGCTAAGTGAGCGGCATCAAACTAGCTTAGCTAGCACTTGGGCTTTCAGAGCTCTAACAGCTTGCAGCCATCTTCCAGTGTGGCTAGGCTCCGCCCCCACAAAAGGCCCTTTTAAGGACCATTGGTAGTTTATTGTAGGCTAGGTTTTTGGGGTTTTTTTGGGTGGGCTTTTTTTATTTTGATAGGGCTATTAGATTAGGTGTAATTCTTTTTTATTTTTTTATACTTTCGTTTGTTATTTTCCGTAGTTTAGTGTTTGTTATTTTTCGTAATTTAGTGTTTGTTTGTTTTTGTAAGTTA